>PVJO010025397.1:0-22820 GCA_004026905.1 Hystrix cristata | reverse complement strand
GATTGTTTCTGAAACAATTCAAGTCCAAAGTGCTAATCTTTTAAATCTCTTATTCATTCATTAAGAGGTTAATTAGAAAATCCTTTAAATTTTAGTACTTAAGGCATATTCTGAAAAAACATGGAAGGATATGCATTCAACAAATAAACACAGCACAAACAACTTGAAGAAGTAAACATCTTCAGGTATAAGCAGTAGACAGAAGAAAGAAATCATTTTGGAGACTTATCTTCCTCAAAATACAGACCATAAAAGAAAAAAGCATTTTTCTTATTTAATACATATACTACACAAAGCGAAAGTAGGCTCTGTTTTTATTTTTTAGCAGAGACAATTCCTTTTAAGCATCAAGCAGGTGTGAATAGGAGTGCCTTTCACACACTACAGCTCTCCAAATAAAAGTGTTGCTAGGGGCTCATGAAAACCTCCTCCTATGAGAACTGTAATCATCAAGAAATTGTGTTTCTGGGGAGAAGAATAACATAAAGTTCCAACAAATCTTTGGGATATGTTTATCCCGAAGATTTTCAAAAGGATTGTGGGTCTGTGAAATTATAGTCCCCTGGAAGAGGGAAAAATATAATGTTTGTCAGGGAAAAATCAGAACATATGGGAGTAAGTGAAGAGGCTGCTCTGATTCCTTTCTCTTACTGGCACACCACAGTGGCTGCGTTCTTTTCCCATTGCTATCATGACAAGAGATCACTAATTTATTAGCTGGAATGAGACACATATTTCTGTTTTATCATTTGGCAAGTCCAAAGTACCCGTTACAACAAACCGTGGTCTCTGCAGGCGTGCGCTCTCTCTTGAGACTCTGGGGGAGAAGTCTGTTTCTTCACCTATTCCAGCCCTCACTGAGGCTCCCCACAGACCTCGTGATCCTTCTCTCCTCTTCAGTGTTAGCAGACTGAGTTATATTATGTTCCCATCTGTTTGAGGCTGCTTCTGTAATCACGTCTCTCTCTGATCATAAAAGAAAAGTTGTCCACTGTGAAGATTCATGTCATTGAGTTGGCTCACACAGATGGCCAGGATTGCTGCCCCATCCAAGGCTCTTGCCTTCTGTGACTTTCCCTTTCACCAGGTGAAGTCAGATATTCACAGAAGCCAAAGGTTAGCATGCAGTCATATTTCAGGCATCAGTAATCTGCAGACGACAGGGATATTATCACCATGTGCTTTTCAAAGCTCCATTTTGATCTCCAAAACTTCAATTTATTGCTACTTTTATTACCCAACTAGGAGACAGTCTTTTAACCTCTAGTCAGACACACATTCACTTCTTAAACATTCAACAAAAGATGTATTCTAAATTCCCTTTATATAGCCTCAGTGAACTAAATAACTTTCATTCATTTATAAATTTAATTAATCAGTATCTTTCTCCTAAATGAAGGTCTAGTAAATGAAAACCTTATTTTTTTCCTTTTGAGTGTTTTATCTGCAGTGGCTAAAATATTATTTATACAGAGAGTTTCCCGATATGGTAAAAAAAAAAAAGAATAAATAAGTAAGCAAATATTTCCTGTACACCAAATATTTGCAATGTTTACTGCGTAAAGACATATAGGTGGAAAGACCATGAAAAGGAGAGGCAGAGTTGAACCCCACATATTGCTGCTAAAAAACTTCATGTGTGGAACATCAGCAAGCTCTGTTCGATTTTGCCAGAGTCACCTTATCACTACTGGCCTAAAATGGCCTTCTTCATTATGGAGCAAAATTCAATCTGGGAGCCAGTAACTGAAGGCAAAGAACATTCAAGAGTAAGATACAGGGTTCTAGTTCTGTGACACCCTTGAGTAAAGGTTAGGGTTGCCCACTGTAGAAACGGGTGCAGTCTGAGGCCAAAGAACTGGAAATGTGTAGGATTCCTTAACCTTTAATCCTTTTGGAAGACTGGACTTGTAACTTCGGACACAATGATGCAGCTTTCTGATTAGCCCTAACATTGTCCCCTAGTATAATGCACAAGTGAAGCCGTTACATTTGGAGGGCAGAATAAAAATAATCACAGCAAAATTCAAGGTGGAGAGAAAGCAAAGTAAATATGACATCGGGCAGAGGACAGAAGACCCTGAGGAGCTTAATCTTTCTCTTGGTTCTGCATCTATTTTTGCACATAATTTATGTGAGTGTCTGTATCTTACGGATAATAAAACTTTATTTTGTATGACATCTCTCATGGTACACACCTAAATATTTAATAGAGTTAAATAATGCAGTTACTAAGGAGAGTAATTGTAGGCAACAACAGGAAATTAAAAGGCAGTGACAAACTGTAAGAGTTATGTCTTCGGAAGAGTGTAAGAATAATGTCTTTCTTTCATTGACTTCCCAGAAACAGTCCTGAAGGCGGGACCAGGAAGGTTGTAAGAAAGCAGGAACAGAACGAGGATTTCCTTGGAGTCCGCTCAGTCTTCAACAAACCCTATGACCTTTTGGGAGGGAGCAACTAACCCCTCTGAACCTCAAATTCCTCATCAGGGAGGTAGAACAGTTCTTCAGTGGCAGTTGTAAGGGTAAAATTTGCTGAGATCTGTAAAATGGATTTGAAATGTGTATTTTATTGGAAATTTTCTTCAGTGGTAAAAGGAAAGTAGGAGAGAAAGACAGAATGCTATAAACATGTAAGACCAAGGCAATAGAGTGACAACTTTAGAGATTAGCAAGAGGTAGATTAAGATCAATTCACAACAATAAATTGCAAAGGAGTTTAAAACCATTTTGTGAAACAAGGAGTTGGAAAGCAGGCTATCAGCGTGCGATCTGATAAGTCTGTGGATAATTGGGCCTCCCCATTTTCCTCTCCACCCTTTGTGCTCTGCTACTGCCCACTAGCGCCCTGATATCGGTATACCGCATCTCTGTATCATTCTTGTTGAACTTCCCACAACCTAATTATGCACTTCTTTTCAAATCCTATCATGTACTTTCTAAGAAGCTTGCAATCTTCTTATTACAAAATAAAACATACTTCTTAAATTTGTGACTCAAAGCCTACCTCTTTGAAGGCTCATGCAGGCGTGCGCTGCTCCAGGAAGCTTCCCTGGCCTCCTACACTACTGTACAGACACTTATTGTCTCTAATCACATAATCCTCTGTTCTTTTACATGTGAGATCTGGCCCAGCAGAATCCCCTGGGGATTCAGCAGCATGTACGCGCTTAAATGCCACCTCAGACATAATCAGATTTTAATCTTCTAGGAAGGAAAGGGAAAAGAAGCCAGAAGTGGGGGGCTGAGACTTGCAGCCCTGGCAATTCTCCCCTCAGAATATGCTTTCCAAATGAGCAACGATTCTCAAATCTCAGCATGCGTCAGAGTCGCCTGGAACGCTTTTCTTTAGAGCACACATTAATAGGCACACAGAGTGTCGGATCCAGAAGGTCTGTGTTTGGGATCAAGGGTTTGAAATTCTGCCCAGCTTCCAAGTGACATAGATGCTTGTTCCGGGGGCCGCACTCTGACAACAATGGCCTTGCAGATCTTCTGTGCTTATGAATACGTGTGTGCACTGTAGTCTCATTATTGGGTAGCTTGCTTCTGAAAAGTGGCCACCAACTAAATATTAGCGAGTGTCTTAGTTACTTTTCTCTCGTTGCTGAGACAAAATACCCGACACTCAAAGTTAGAGGAGGGAAGACTTATTTAGCTCACTGTTCATAGAGGTTTCAGTCCACAATCAGCTGGATCCAAGGCAGAGTGGCATGACAGACAAGCAGAAGGCAGCAAGGTAAGCATGAGGAGCAAAAGCGGGTAGGGAAACCTCTTTCTGTCCTTTATATTTCATCCAGGCTATGTACCCTTAGGGTGGGTAGCATTCCTACCCTTAATCCCGGCATCCTTAATCCTAGTATCACATCCTTGATCCCAGCAGAATCATGCCAAACCAATCAGTGGACTAATTTAGTAATCACACACTCCAGATCCAGCCCCACCAATGACATGAGGCTTTGGGGTGACATCTAGACACAAACCATAACACCGGGTTTTGCGTTGGCTGCCTCTCCTTCTGGAGCTGGATTCCAGGGTCTTCTCACTCAAGAAAAGAATTGGACGAAATGACTAAAAAGCATAGTTTATTTAAAAAGGCAGAAATGGATATTGGGAGAGAAACTGTCTCTGCAGAGCAGGCTTGGACCAAACAAAGAAAAAGAGGGCAAAAGCAAAAGCAAAAGTACATGCTGTATCTGGGAGACACAACACGGCTATCATGGAAAGGTGTGGTAGCACCGGCTCCTCATGGTTTCCTCTAGTTTATATTGACCAAATCTCGAGGAAACCTGGCAGAACTTTTACATCCGGGTCCTGAGAAGTGATGCTGAGATCCCACGCTTCAGGCTGATGTCAGGTATAGGCCATTCTCGCGAGAAGCCTACAGATAGGGCTTTGGGAACTAAATGGTCACGCCTACTTCCCGAGCCAGTTTTTGCCACTCCTTACCCTCCTACCTCGGTCTGGTCCAAAGGAGGATGCGAACCTTCCCCTATTTTTCTGCCATCACTGAGAATGTGCCGGAACGATTTAAAAGGTCAAGAAAACAAACAAAACAAAGGAAGGTAGCAGCCCAATACTAATTCTTTTCAGCCTCTTTACAGTGAGATGCCTGATTTATCTCTTGTCCTGTACCCACCACTTCCCCATAAACTGGCTACAGTTTCAACTCTGTTCACATTCTGCGTGCCTGGGCTGACCGTCTCCCTTTGATTTGTTCCAACTCCCTGTTCTTACTTTTATAGTTCTCACTACATTATATTTTTACTGAGATATAAGAAACAATATTTCATCTTAGGTATTTTATATACAATGAGTTTTGACAATTGTGTGTAGTGCTCCAGTCACAAAAGTAGTAGATAGAATATATTAACTCTAAAACAGTTGATATCGTAGAAGTAGAGAGTAGAATAATGCTTGTCAAAAGTTGGGGAAGGAACAGTGCAGGGTAGAGGGCAGGTAATAGTCAATGGATACAAAGTTACAGTTAGATAACAGGAATAATTTATGGTGCTATTTTGTACAGAAGGATGATTGGACTAAACATTAAAATGAATTGACTATTTGAAAATAACTAGAAGAGAGATTTTAAAAATATTCTCGTGACAAAGAAATAATCAGTATTTGAGGGGATAAGTGTGTTAATGAGCCCAGTCTGATCATTACATAATTATGGATGTATCTAAGCATCTCTTTGTTCGCTAGAAGTATGTAAAATTATTTTAGGTCAGTCATAAATAAATTTTTAAAAAGAAAACTGATGTAGTTTCTAAAGAACAAAAGAATATTTCCCACCTGTTGGAGGTTTTGTCACACACTTTTCCTGTCAGCAATAATCTTTTTCTTATGACTGATATTTATTATTATGGATTAGTTTTCTTATAATTGAACCTAATATGACCGTTGTGTGTGTTCTCTTGAATCAGATGAACTTTTTTCCCTTTAACACAATGTTTTTGATATTCATCTATATACTTTAAAGCTTTGGTGTAATTTTAAAAAATTTGATGGTGTATCCAGTCATGGCTATATTCACTAGCTGAAGGACAGTTTTTTTCAATTTGAGGTTCTTAGGACTAAACTTGCTATGACCATTCCCAGATCCATCTTTTTGTGTCCTTATATTTGTGCTTTTACTGGGTGAATACCTGAGAGTAAAACTGTGTCATGAGATAGTCTTGGGTTTAATGTTGTAAGAAATTTCAGCAGAGTTTTTCAAACTATTTGGACATTTTGTACCATTTATCATTTTTTTAGCAATAAGTCGAAGTTCCAAATATTCCACATCCTTAGGAATATTCGTTATTAGTATTTTATTTAAACTTTACCTTTTCTAGATGATGTTACATGAAATACTGTTGTGGTTATAAGTTTTGTCTGATTGCTGAAGTAGTTTTTTTTTTTTTTTTTTTTTTTTTTTTTTTTTTTTTTTTTTTTTTTTTTTTTTTTTTTTTTTTTTTTTTTTTTTTTTTTTTTTTTTTTTTTTTTTTTTGGTGCTGGGGATTGAACTCAGGGCCTTGCACTTACGAGGCAAGTGCTGTACCACTAAGCTAAATTCCCAGCCCCTGAAGTAGTTTTTTATTTTCAAGATTTTCCCACTAATTTATATCCTTAAGTTTTCCAAATAAATTTTAGAATTTATTTTACAATCAAAACATGTCGAAATGTTGTTATGGATTCAACTAAGTTTATAAGGCAATTTGCAGAATGGCTAAAACCATTTTGTTTATTATAATTCCTGAACACAATATTATCTCACCATGTATTTAATTTCATTCAACAAAGTTTTGTCACTGGTTGGTGCTATCTTTTGGTAGTCTGGCTCCTAGACATGTAATGTTTTCTGATGCTGTTTATACTTTTATTAAATAAAACTAAAATATTAAAGCCCCTTTTCATGCACAATTCTAAAAATTTTAACAAAATATATTGTGCTGTAGAAACCACCATAATTAAAATGCACAACAAATTTAGCAAGCCTGCTTATTGTACTCCTTTTAGCTTGTTTTTTTCTACATAATATATTCCCCGATAATCACTGATAACTGTACCTTTGCCAGAATACCATATTATTAAAAGGAGACTGCCTGTTTATAGCCTTTTGCGTTTGATTTCCTTTGCATAAAATGATGCACTTGAGATTCTCTAATGTTTTGGTGTGTATCACTAGATGTCTCTTTTTATTAACTAAGTACTCATCTATTGTATGGATGTATTAACTCACTTAATTTTCAAATGAAGTATGTTTCTAGGTTTAATAAAGCAACTATTTATGTACAGGTATTTTAACAGTCATATAACTGGAAACGACAATGCTGTGACATATAGTAAATGTTCTTTTATCTTTGATAAGAAATAGAAAGGGGAAAGGGAAAAATGGAAAAATATTTTACAAATATATGTATAAATAAACCTGCTATAAATAGGGAAGGAGGTAGCAGAAGGGAGGAGAAGGAAAGGGTGGGGACCAAGATATATCAAGTACAGGTACAAAATAAATATGATTAATGTGATCACTATGTATACAATGTACCAATACATGTTCTTGGTAAAAAAGTAAAATTAAAAAAAAAAGAGATTGTCAAACTGGCTTTAAAAGTAGTCATATTATTTAGCAATTACAATAGGAATATATAAAACTCCCATTGTTCTGCGTCTTTACCAGGACTTGCTTGCTATTGTCAGTGATTTGGAGAAGGTTTAGTGTTGACTTAAAAGAGTTCTTTATATAATATAGATACTAGTTCTCCATCATCTATGTTGTTTGTACGTACCTTCTCACACAGTGTAACTTGTCTTTGGATCCAGTTCTCATGGGGTGTCATAAATGAGAAGTCATTAAATTTGTTGAGTTCAATTTACCTTTTATTTTTGTGGCTTATGTTTTTCTTTCAAATCCAAGAATTATTTACTTAGCCTAAATGCTGAAGACCTTGTTTATTTGTTTGTTTGCTTTGCATTTTTCCTAAATTGGTATGGGTTTGTGTTTTACATTTAAGCATATTTTGATTTAAATTTTGTATGAAAGTTGACATTTAGGAAGTTTATTTATTCATTAATTCATTCATTTTCTTGTTGCCTTTCAATTTACTATCATTTCAGTGCCATTTGTTGACACTGAATTGATTTTTTTTTCAAAATAAATTGAGCATATGCTTGTGGGTCTTCTTCTTAGTCTATTATTCTCCACATATCTAAGTTTCTATTTCTTCTCTAATAGTACATCTTTGTATATTGAGTCTTCCAGTTGAAAGTAAAGTATATCTATTTGTTTATCGTGAACATTTTATCATGAACATTTGAAAATTTCAACACACAGATGCTGTGTGCATGGTTGTTTAAGAGTATAACTAGATATTTTACCATATTTGGAGCATTTATGAATAATAAGGGGATTTTAATTTGGGTGATTACATAAGCATATACAATATATATAAGTATGTGGATTTTCATGTGTTTATTTTGCATCCTGTCATCTTTCTTTAGTTACACATTCATCCTTCAACAATGTGCTTCCTTTCTTTTTCTTTTCCTTTCCTTCCCGCTCCCCTCCTTTTTCTCTCCATTCTGCTTCTCCTTCCTTCCTTTCTTCCTTTCTCCCTCCCTCCCTCACTCCCTCCCTCCTTTCTTCTCTCTCCTCCTCTCCCTGTCTCTGTCTCTCTCTCTTCCTTCTTATGTGTTTGACTTCTTGAGATTTTCTGCATGGGGAATCATGTTATGCTCACTGCAAAAAAATATAATTTATTTCTTTCTTTTGAGTCTGTATACATTATATTTACTCTTTTTTACTGATATGGTGAGAATTTATTAATACATTGCATGAGAATGTTGTGGGCATTTTTCTTGCTTCCTATTTTAAAGTATAAAACAGTCTTTCACCTGTAAATATTCAATTAACAGTTGACTTTTTTCTGCAAATATTTGTGGTTATTATTGTATGTGGACCTGTCATGAATGAGTGTTAAATTATAGTCACATTTTCCATCAGTAAATAGATGATTGTTCTTCAAGTTTGGATGATGGATTGTGTTTTGACTGATTTTGAAAGGCTATACCATCCTAACATGGGTGGAATAAATTTTACTTTGATGAGGTATATACTTACTTTATGCATTTTTATACTTATTTTGATAAGATTTGCTAATATCTTGATGGGAATTTTTGTATCTAAATTCATGAGTGACATTTGTCTGTAATTTTGTTGTTTTTCTTGTCTTTTTAAAATTTACTGTATCTGTTGTGAATAAAAGCAATATTCATTTTATAAGATGACTTGTAAAGCAGCCTCCTCTATTTTTCCTTTCTCTATTGTGAAACTGGTATTAAACCTTGCATAAATGTTAGAAAAAAATCTCCTTTGAAGGAAGTTAGGTTTTGATATTTATTATTTGTAGATTTTAAGTGAGGAATTCCTTATTAATAGTTACATAATAATTTAAATTGAGCATCTATTTTTCATAGGCTTTTAAACTTAAGAGTTTACGTTGTTTGCAATAGTCATTATGGTCTTAGCGCCTGTAAGAAAATATAAATATAGGTGGTTTTATACTGATAAATGTTTTACCATTTCATTATTGAATTCTTGATGTTAATTATTTCTTCTTTTATTCTTTTATCTTTGTTAATCATGCTAAATGTTTACAATATAAAACCTATTGATTTATTTGAAAAACATTCTTTTTCTATTGATTTTTTTCTCAGTATTTGCCCATTTTCTCCTTCTTTTGTTACATATGATATTTATTATTTCCTTCTATCAGCTTGCTTTCAGTTTATTTTAATCTTTTTTATTTATAGTTTCTTAAGGTGGGAAAATTATTAGTGATGTAAGACGTCTCTCCTCCTAGTGTAACTACTTAATGTTATAAATTCCCTCTCATCACTGTTTTAGATGAATATTACGAATCTTCATATTTTGCATTTCAATTTCATTTATATCGATATATTTTCTTTTAAATTTGGAACATCATCTTTAGCCTGGAGATTTGTTTATAATGCATTATTTAATTCGAAGTGTTTAGAAAATTTTCTATTGCCTTTCTCTTACTGATTTCTAGTTTGATTCTATCAGGATAAGAGAAGATACATTTTTAAAATTTCACTTGATCTAAGTCGGGTTAGGTTTGTATTATAGTCAAGAACATAGTGTTTCTTGATGAACGTTCTGCAGGACCTGGAAAACAAAATGTATCCTGCTGTGTTTCCACCTGTAAAAATGCTACGTGTATATGTCAGTAGATTCTGTTATTTGAGTTATTCTGATTTCCGACAACCCTGCTTATTTTCTCTCTATCAAGCTCATTCCTTCTGACAGGATGACTGTGAAGTCCTGAAGGATAATCCTGAATTTTACTACTTCCCTTTTCTTCTCTATCAGTTTTTGTTACTTGTCTTTTGATAGTAGTTGCTTAAAATAATTGTAATATGATATGTGACTTAGAGGAGTCTGCTTTTATAAACTATTCTTCAAGTTAGGTGTATGCATTTGAGTTCCATGTAGAATCTTCTCAATTTTTACCTGTCTTCCATATCATACTTTGGTGTTTTTCTTCAAATATCATATATAACTTGCAGTGTATGTGGGGGTATTTTACTGTGAAGAACTTTCTTCAGTTGATTGTTAAGGGAAGGTTAGTTAGTGACACAACTTTTTGGGATTTCTCTATTGTTGTTCTAAAAATATTCTTATATTAGTTTTAATCTTGAAGAATTATCTAAGCAGATACAAGTTGAAAAGTGAAAGTTATCTGCATTCAGCCTGTGAAATTATCATGTTACTTCTTATAGTCTTTGTGGTTTAAGAAGAAAAGCTTCCTGTCAATTGAGTTGGCCTTCACCTGTAGGTAGAATCATTTCCCTCTAGCTGATTTAAATATTTTTTTCTTAAAGCTAGTCATAATATGTCCTGTCAAGAATTTGCATTATGGGAAGGGTTAGGTTTTCTGAACATTCTCAGTTCCATAGATCTCTAGATTTATGTATCCTGCCAAATTGGGAGGCACATATTTTTTATTTCTGTGTACTTTTGTGTTTATTTACTGAATAACAAAAATTACTAGTTTTGAGTGGTTTCTAGAATCAAAGATGGCTCTGCAAAGACCTGGGTGCAGCCTAAACTATTACTTTGGGCCTTATTTGGAGTGTCTGTGGCAGATACAGGTGACATTTGGAGCATTTGGCAGGTACATGAGGATGAGTCACACACACGTGCCTAGGATTCTGAAACACCCATCTCTCTCTGTGGGCATCTACTGCCCTCTAAAAAGGAAGCAGCTTTTACCTGACTGCTGATTCTAAGCAAATAATAAGCATTTAGCTACATGGTGCTCGGTTACCATGCAACCTGCATTGCCCTTCACAAAGTGGGTGTTATCTAACACACAAAGCTTAAAAGTCAGGCATGCATACCAGCTGCAGAAAGCTCATACAGAATTTCTTTAAGCACTCTTTCTGCTTCACTATATTTCTCTTTTCCTTCTCCATATGCAACATGACAAATTAATAAATGCAGGATTTTATTCATCATTAATCAGGTCCCTGAGAGTCTGTTCATTGTCTTCCACCCTCTTTCTCTGTGTTTAGATTGGTGAGTCTACTAGCCTGCCATCTAGTTCACTGATACTGCCCTCTGTCATATCTACATTACTCTTGAATCTGCCCCAAGATTTTTTAAATTTCAATTTTGATATTTTTCAGTTCTATAATTTCCATTTGAATCTCATTTACAAGTTGGTTCACTGTTGAATTTTTCATTACTCCATTTGTTTCAAAGGTATTTGGAATTTATTTGTGAAACATTTCACAACAGCTGCTTTAAAATTGTAGTTAATGTCAACTTCTGATATTTCTTGTTGTTAGCACCTGTTGACTGACTGTCTTTTTAATTTCAATTATAATTGTCTTGTTCTTGTGTACAAGTGTGTTTTGAACTTATTCCTGATTCCAACTAGTGCTGCTTGAGAATGAAAAGGTTTCTATAAGTCGGGCCACTTTGTCTCATCAAATGATTTTGTGGGAAAAAGTATTCTGTAAATGTTGGCTCCAATTTAGCTGAGTGGTAGAGTGCTTGCCTAGAAAGTGCAAGGCCCTGAGTTCGATCCTCAGCAACCCCCAAAAATGTTGGCTCCAGCAGCCTTTGGTTTTGGTGGAAGAGGAAAGTCTTACACTCCTGAGGACAGTTTTCCTCCATTGGCCCATTTGCTGCAGAACTCGCTTGCTGAGTTCAATGTGTTAAAGTGAGGAATAGAATTCATAACTTGTGTATGTATGTGTTCTGTGTGGGAGTCTTCATGAAACAATCTATGGCACGAGACTAGGTCTTTCAGATTCTGACTACCTGACTCACCATCTTGGCAGAAAAGGAGTCACTCAGACCAATTTTCAAGAAAGGGAGTTTTTACTTTTTGATATTCATATTCTAGGTCTTCTCTTTTTTATCATTACACTGAAGTTATCAATTTCACTGATCTTCTGAAACTACTGCCTTTTACTTTCTTTGATGCAACATAGTATTATTTTCTATTTCATTGACTAATACTACTATTATTTTTCACTTCCTTCTGTTAGCTCTGATTTTCATTTCATCTTTCTTTTTTAGTTGCATCAGATCAAATATTAGATGATGTAAAGCTATTTTTAATATAAACTTTCAAAGCCATAAATCTCCTTCCTTGAACTGTTTCAGCTTTATGCCATAAATTTCGATGTACATTTTCATTTTCTTTCAATTCAGAAAGTTTTGACTGAAGTGTTATTTAAATGTGTGTTTGTGTGGGCACCCACCTCTGTGCATGTGTGTGTTTTAGTTTTCAGATATTTTTGGAGCATTATCTCCAAATATATTTTGAAAATTATATTTTCGGCTTAGGAGATGTCATAGCTTGGTGAATATTCTATGTCTGCATATAAAGAATAAAAATTCTGCCCTTTTTGCTATAACTGTTCGAGCTTGCTAGGCAACTATAAGAAACTATAAGAAAGTAAGTAGCTTAAACAGTACAAATGTGTAGTTAACAGGTCAAGAGGCTGGAAGTCCCAGCTTGCAGATGGCCATGTCGCCTTATATCCCCACATGACCTTTGTTTTGCTCGGGTGTGTCATGGCTTCCATCTAGATGTCCCCTCAAAGCCTCATGAGGTCACAGGTGGGGTTTTTCAGAGGTGATTGTATGTAGGGTGTGTGATGCTGGAATTATGTGATGCTGGGGTTAAGGGTATATAGTTACTAAATTAGTCCACTGATTGGTTTGGCATAGTTCTGGGTGTGGATAATAGGAAGGCCCACCCTGAGTGTGGGTGGTACCACTCGAAGAGCAATAGCCTGGAAGGGACAAAAAGGAGAGGCTTCTTCCTTGTGGTTTGCTGCTGATTCTGTTGCTGCTGCTTCTTGCTGCTGGCTGCCTGCTCTGCTACAGACTGTTTCTCCTCTGTGATGAACCTCTGCATACTGCCCTGCCTTACCACCAGCTGGCTATGGACTAAAACTTCTACAAACTGTGAGCTAAATAAGTCTTTACTCTTTTCACTTGTGCGTGTCTGGTGTTTTGTTTCATCAACAAGAAAAATAACTAAGACAATGTGTTTCCCTGGTGTCTCTGGCATTCCTTGCAAGGACACCAGTTCTACTGGATTGGGGCCCCACTCATGGGATGTCATTTAATCTTAATTACCTTTTAAAAGACTCTGTTTCCAAATGTAGTCAATTGGAAGTTAGGCCTTTAACATACAGTTTGAGGTCAGGGAGTACAATTCAGCCCATATAACAGCATCCCGCAAGTATCAATAAGAGGAGAGAGACTGATAGTTTTCTAGACTCCTCATATTCAAAGTTACTTTTTAAATATTGTCTAAACTACTGAGAGGTGAGTTCTAAAGCCTCCAGATTTAATAGTAAGTTTGATTGTTTCATTTTACTTTCATTATATATTATTTATAAATTTTGTTAGCTATAGGCATATATTAATGTCTTAAAGTATTTCATAAAAATTAAATGCTTCTCTTTCTAGTACTACTCTTTGAGCTCAAGTTGAATTGATTTGATATTAATAGTCCTTGCCAAATTTCTTACCATTACTGCTTTCATGGTATATAATTTTTACTCTTTTATTTTAAACCTATGTTTTTATGATTAAGATTTGTTTTGTAAGCAGCATAGCATTAGCTTTTGCTTTTTTTCTTATCTCCAAATGAAAATATCTACTTTTTATTTATTTTTAATTCTATTTTAGTGATACATTTTAGATATACATAGTGATGGCACTCATCATTGAGAATTTGTACCAGTACATGATATATCTTGCTGCTTTGTGTTTTCCCATTCCCCTTCCCTCCTTTCAACTCTTCCTCCATCCTTATTTACAAAAGCTTTGTTTCTATTAATTTCCTTCTATTCTTTTTTCTCTTGTCCCTCCATTCTTTCCCTCCACCCCTCCCTTGTTCCCCTTCCCATTTGAACAATTTCTTCCCTTTCCCAATATAATAAATTTTAGTCCTTATTTATATTTTCAGTTTCTCATACCAGAGAAACAAGGTGGTGTTTGAAAATATCTACTTTTTAATTGAAGAGTATAATTATATACATTTAATATACAGATTGACTTGATTGAGTTTATTTTTTCCAATTTGGTAATTTTTTAATGTTCATCTTATTTAATTTTGTTTCTTATTCTTCCTTCTTTTTCAACTTTTCAGTGAATTGACTATCATCTTTTTTTTTTTTTAGTGTTTCTTCTCAGATGTAGTCTCTCATTCCATAATCCCTGACTAAATGTGGCTATATAAAATTAGATCAAATTTAAATGTTACTTTCTCAGTAGTTCATATAGAACTCTGTTCATATATACTTCTGTATTGTAATAGAACAGAATGCTGAGGATAGAAATTTTCTAGCAAAACAGAAATTTCTATTAAATACACTGCTCAAGGGATTAAAGTACAAATTTCAATTTAATTCACTCTTCTTTCAGATAATAGTAAACTATTTCCTAACAAGTGAAAGTCCTAGAAGAATATGGATTCACTTACTCACCTCATCTTTTACATTCTTATCATTCTTATCATTTTATACTTTATCATTTCATTTATATTTTATCATTTCATATTCTTACCATTTTATATTTTACTAACATATGGCATTAACTCTATTGTATAATTATCGATGCTTTAAAAATAACATATCAAAATTCAATGTCTCTACATAAATATGTATTTATAAATTATAAATGAACTTATTTAAAATACTTTTATACATATCCAAATAAATTTTTATTCTTATTTTTCCTAAATGTAAAAAATTCCATATTATAATATTTCCCTGTAATTTAAATTATGTCTTTTAGCCTTTTTAAAAAGTCATATCCATACTAATAAGTAACTATTTAAATTTTTACCTTTTATGGGAACTTTTTATCCCACTTTTACTTTTGAAATTTGCTTTATTTGATGTAGAATTATAGACTGACTTTTTCTTAAGTAATTTAAAGAAGTCAATCCATTTTCCAGGTTCAAATAATTTGGTGAGATGTCAGCTATTCTTTGTAGTTTTTTAATTTAAAAATCTTTTTTTCCTATAGTTTCTAGAAGATTCCAGTTTCTTCTTCGTGTTCAGCCATTTGACTATTGATGTTCCTTATATTGAACCTTCACGAGGTTTGCTGAGATTGTTTGACTCGTAGACTGATATATTACAATAGTTTTAGAATTTTCAATCATTATGTGTTGAGATATTTCTTCTGGCTCTTTTTGTTTCTGTCATAATTTTGTAACTTTAATTACACATATAGTATACTCTTTGATAGTTTAACACAGGTCTAAAATAGGGTGCATTTTTTAAATTCTTCACACTTTTCTTTGTGTTTCTATAATGTTTTCTTTTGTCCTATTACTTCACTGATTTTTCTCAAGACTCTGTCTAGTCTATTCTTCATTCTGTGTAATACATCTTTTCTATGTTGTACACATTATTATGTTCATGTGTCTGCTAACGTTTTTCACCTTCTCCACATGTGTTTTGATTTTTTTCATATATTAGACATTTTATATAAAATGAGAGCAGTAAATGTAATATTGTTATTCATTCAAAAAAGAAACATCTTTTTATATTTGTGTCTCAGAAGTGGGAACAGACACAATCTGAACTGTAGCTTGGTTAAAACAGAGAGTTCTTGCAAGTTTAACTTGATTCATTCCACATCGGATTCAAATGTTTTATGGTTGAATTCAAGATATTCTCTGTCACAAAAGGTGACTGAACATTGTCAGTATTTTGAGATCCTGCTGCAGCCTCCAGCTCCAGGGTCCACTGATTTTTGTACCATTAGAAAAATATCCATCTCAGCTTACAGCTCATGATTCTGCTTTTGAATCACTTTGTTTTTGTTTTGTTTTCAATTAATAATTTATCTCATTCATTATATAGTCCAATGATATTTTTCATTACTTTTCAGTTTTCACATGACCACTTTCTAGAATTCTTTAATTTTATCTAATGTATCTAATTTTTTTGAAAAATTGTAGCATTCCATTAAAATTCTGTTTACTTACCCAGCTCATTAAAACATCCCTCCTTTCATTTCTCATTTTCATAATATGAGCCTTCTTTTATTTTTTCTGTCAATCTAACTAAATCTTTGTTAATTTTCTTGAGTTTAACACAAACCAACTTTTACATTAGTTGATTTATTTAAATTAGTTCTCTGTGATATTTTTGTTAATTCTTACTGAATACAATTTGTTAAAATGCAACCATTTTCATTCTCACTATTAGACTCATTATCTTTTAATTTTTTCTATTATTCACATCTTTCCCACCAATTTCATTGTGGACAATCAACAAAACAATAAATCAAGCCACAATTAGTAGCTTGAAAGCAATTTTGGAATTTGTTCAAAACCACGTGGCAAAAGGAAAGTTTATAAATAAAAAAAAAACTTCACTTTCTTGTACCTAGACCTGAAGATTTCTTTCAAATAAAACCTTGTGTACTACATATATATAATGCAAGAAATGAGATACACATTTTAGAATATTACTAAGTCTTGACTCTGATTCATTGCAATATTTTATTATTACCACATACAGAATAGAAAATAAACAAGCATATCTAGTATAATTCCACAAACGCTCCCTTTCTAAGCCTGATGATGTCACTCTTGGCAACTGGAATTTCTGTGATCAATTCTTATAAAGGGAAATCTCCACCGGACGTACATTGTCTGGCGTATACTAAAGATGCTAGAGAGATGGTGGTTTTAGTTCACGTTAGTGTATTTGAATTGGAATGATCAGTTGCTAAAGGATGCAAAATTTTACCAAGATTAGAACAGTGATGGCGAACCTTTTAGAGACAAGTGCTCAAAATGCAACCCAAAACCCACTTATTTATCACCAAATGCCAACACTGCAATTAAACTTCAATACTGAGATTTCAGTTTAGAAACACAAAATCATATATGAACATCTTTTGTCGTAAAAAAGAAAAAACAACAAAACATTCTTGCCATAGGTTCTTACCACTGGTCTAGACAATTTAACATTTTATACGTTGTCCTGCACAACTCTCAAAAAACTTGGGACTTTACTAACCTGAACCATCCTAAAGCCTGTGTATTTAAATGATGCTCTAGGGGCTGGGGATTTAGCTCAGTGGTTAGAGTGCTTGCTTAGCAAGTGCAAGGCCCCAAGTTCAATTCCCAGCACAAAAAAAAAAAAAAAAAAAAAAAAAAAAAAAAAAAAAAAAAAAAAAAAGAAAAGAATAAAAATGATGCTCTGAACTCAGACCTCCTCCCTCAGACCATGGTCTAAAAGTACATGAAGCTTTACTTGATTACACATAACAGATGTGAATGTAAAATGTAGATAAAAACAAATTTTGCAAAACAAAACTCATTTTAACTTTTACAGCAAACTTACTTAAATAATCCAATAGTGAATGTGCATTCTATGGTAATGAAAACATATATTAAAAAAAAAATCTGTGACTCCTTAACTATAATTCAGCTACTTTGAAATACTCAATAATTTTCTGATCTTTACTTATCAAGAAAGTTAGGGAAAATTAAAGCAAATCAAGGTTATGTTAAGGATTGTATAATTTTCAGGCAAATTTTGACTTAGTCCTCACTGTATCTTCTGTATCATTATGTCTTCTTATATAAAATGAGAACTGATGTTCAGGTCAATGATCTGAAGACCTTTCCGTATTTTCAGTTGTTGAATATGACATGATACTTTATGAACTATCTCAACTAATTACAAGGAAGAAATTTAATTATGTATGTTAATAATACATCAAGTAAATGAGGTGAGTGAAATTTCTTGACATAATTAAACCTGAATTACTCAGAATACTTTCTGGACTACAAGTTTATTACTGTTGAGTTTTCTAGATATTGAGGGTTGCTGGAAATCAGCATATGTAATACATACGCAAGCTCCAAATAATTGAAAGATATATGATAGCAAAGCGTAATATGGAAACGATATAGGGTGATGTGTTGGAAATGGTGGTCATCTTTGTTAGCCTTAAGCCCCACTTCCTGCCTGAATGAGGGTGTCTACTGAGGTTTCTGACAAGGATGTCTTCTACGCTTCTGCAGCATGCAGGGAGCCCGAGGGATGCTCACTGTGGACAGGTGTCACTCTGGACAGAAAGCCACCCAGAGTACAGACTGCATTAGGACTATGTCAAGCCATTTTACCTAAAAAGACAGACCGACATCTTGAGATTTGACAGATAAACGGTGTTTATCTGCCCAATGAACAGTGATGATAATGAAAATATTAGTGTATGTCCCAGGACACAAAAGCTTCCCTGAATTGAATAGCAAATAATTCAGAACTGCAACTTTCTCTTGCTCCTTTCAACTACTGTTATATTTTAGATTTTCTGAACTCACTTCCCACTTATCATGGCATCAAATTTTCAATATCCTGTAAGAACAATGCTACTGCTTTTTCCTGTTATGGTCCATCATCTATGATAGACCAATACTGTAAGGCTCAAGCTTCTCTATTGCCATATTTTAAGTAACTGCTTTCAAACAAAAGGATTATCACTAACTGGCCATTTCTTAAGTTGTTTATTGCAAGTCATATGACTTGCTTATAAATTACTAAAATATGGAGACAATTTATATAAATTTTAGCAGGATTTTTGCATTCAGCATCCCTGGGTACTCAGGGGATGTGTGCTGGTGTAAGAAAGAAGATAAGAGGATATGGTTTCTGGTGAAGATGGGCCCTACAGCCATATCTCTCACAATGCACTACACTCAAATTAAAATGGATCAAATATATTAAAACATAAAAGCTTAATCTGCTAGAAGACAAAATAGGTAAAACTCTTGAAAATACAGGTGTAGGAAAAGACTTTAAGACTAGAACCCACCCCGCCATTGCACAAGAAATAATACTCAAAATCAACAAATGAGATCACAAGTTAAAAAACTTTGGCACAGCAAAGGAAACCACTAACAGAGTGAAGAGACAACTTACATAATGGAATTTTTTTTTTTTGCCAACTACTCTTCCAAGAACTAATATTGAGAATATATAAAGAACTCAAAAAATTAGACCCCTCCAAATTTAAAGACCCAGTCAAAAAATGG
The DNA here is from genome assembly GCA_004026905.1 of Hystrix cristata. NCBI lineage: Eukaryota > Metazoa > Chordata > Mammalia > Rodentia > Hystricidae > Hystrix > Hystrix cristata. Next base: position 3,714 of record PVJO010025397.1, on the reverse strand, counting down.
GCATCTGAAATGAGTAGATACTTCTCAGATGAGGAAGTAAAAATGACCAATAGATACATGAAAAAATGTCCAACATCACTGGCCATTGGGCAGATACAAATTAAAACGACTCCACAATTCCATCTCACTTCAGAAAGAAAGGCTGTATTCTAGAACTCAAACAACAACAAAGGCTGGAAAGGCTGCAGGGAGAAGGAAAGCTTTTTCCTTTCATTGCTGCTAGGACAGTAAACTTGTACAACCACTATGGAAACCGATACAAAGATACCTCTAAAACGAAAAAGGAATTCATTTTGACTCAGCTTGTCTCTTCTAGGTATCTTCCTGAAAGAGTTAAAAACTTCATATCACAGTGATGTTCACATATCCATGTTTATATCAGCATGATTCATAGCTAAAACTTGGAAGCACCCTCTATGTCTCTCAACAGATGAATGGATAAAAAAAATGTGGTATTGATACAAAATGGAGTAGTACTCTGTCATAAACAACGATAAACTCAAATAATTTGTAGAAAAATGGATGTACATTGACAGAATATATAAAGTACAAAGTAAAAGACAGACAAAAAGAAAATAAGAGAGAGAGAAAAAAAAGTTACATAATCCAGCACTGACTACGTATCTAAACATGTACCTTGATTTACCAACACTGTCCTGTGTGTTTTGTATGACTCTTGGCTTGTTAGTCTGGCTGCTAATCTAAATTTATGTTAATCAAATTTATGAGGACTTATATAATAAATAAGTGAACTTGATGCCGGCCAATTCTTTTAAAGAGGGTGGAGGACAAGGGAAAAACAAGAATTGAGATATATCATGTACATGCATCAATTCTGCGCAATGGATGTAATCATTATGTACTGCAAGCATGTACTAGTGAAAACAAAAATTAAATAAAAAGAGTGTGTGGTTTCCAATGAGCTCCTTCCCCACACTCACTTGGTACCTGTGGCACTCTGCTTTCTGCTTACCCATTATTATATTTCGAATAAGTTGTATGTGGATAAAATCTCATGTCTAATCAATTTCAAAAGCTGTAGTATGTGTGAATGTACTTTATTAGAGAGCACTATGTAAAATTTGAGAAAATGGGTTTCTTTTGATTTTTCTGTAAAATGCGAATGACCAAAGTCTCCCAAATTATCATGAAGGAATCTCATGGGTGAAATTAAATAGTGTGTTCAAAATTGTTTTAAAAGTGTAAATCTTCATAAAAACTTTAGGGTTTCTTTATTGTGTTTTCTCATCCCATTTATGAGTCACTAAGTACTGTAAGTGTCTGGTTTGGAATTACTTAAGGTTCTGCTTTTAAAGTTGATGAAATTTTAGGGTTTTTTTCTTCCTGGCCTGCAGGTCTCAGCATTTCTGCTTCATTTAATTACAATCCCACAGCTAAGACTCTACACAGATGTACAACTGTAGTTATGTATAGGTCAATATACATATATAATGTTTTATATAAATTTATATATCTATGCATGCTATATGAATTTTTTTTTGTCTTTTTGGCGTAGGGTCTCATGATTTGGCTTAGGTGGGTCTTGAATTTGCAAACTTCCTGCATCATCCTTCCAAGTGCTGCGATTACAGGCATGGACTACCATGTCGGGTTTGCTATATATAATTCTGAAGTGCTAAAGCAGGAATTGCCATGTTATACTAATGAGGGTTCCGAGCTTTAAATAAAGACCCTTTTGCAGATGCAGATTATTGTTACTTCTAAATTTACATCATGCATCTCCATTTATCAGATTTGGGAGAAAATGAAGCCAAAATCAAGTATCAGCTCCACTCCAGATTTGTTCTCCTTGCACACAGGGTATTTGGGTCCATCAGTTTGTGGACTTGAAGGAATGGAGTGGCAACAAGCCGTGAACCACGAGTCAGAACTTGCATACAGAGGAGGGAAGCAGTTTTCTGGATAGAGACTCTTCCATTTGGCAAACATTTGAAAATAAAACATGGTTGCCGGTACTTCTGTACCATGACTTCTTCATATAAAATAAACAAATATAAGACCCACAATACTATAATTTTATTTTCAGAGTAAGAGATGAGGCTACTTTACTTAGTCAACAGTCATTATAATGGTTAAATGATCTAATGCATACAAAGAAATTGTAAAATATCATCCATTAGAAAAATGCACCTACTTCTAATGTAGTTACCAAAGGCGATGATAAAATTGCTGCAATATAAATATCTCCTACCATGGTTTTTGGATTATAAGGTTAGAATTGAAGTAACTTATAATTTAATAATTTTTAAATAATCTGTTTGAGCCTATACATTAACATTCAAACTACATACCTGTAATACTGAGGTATTTTTTTAAAGAGTTGGTCACATTACTCCCGTATCTGAGTGCATCCTCCAAATGCAAATGTACTGCATACAAGTTATCCTCAGGAATTCTGTGCTGTCATCACTCAAACAGGTCCTTTTGAGACACTGTTAGTCTTACTGCCAATAAAAAAACTGTAATACTCCAGACATGAACTGGGACTGTTCTTGGCAAGCCGAGTTAGACCATATTCCTCCTAGCCATCTAGCCTGCTTCCGATCTTACGCTCTGGCTGAGTAACAGGTATTCCTCTGTTCAGCTCTGGCAGCAAAGAAACAAAGCAATGGCCTTCAGTACAGGCCTGACATTCTGAAGCTGAGGAGATGGGTTGGCCATTGTTACTATTCCCGGAGGGATGCCTGGTTTTCAGCATAGCTCTGAGAAATGGCAACCCACCTAATCAGTACATTTCCTCTCAGTATGCCCTCCGCCCCCTTCATGGGTCTGAGGAGGCAGAAGATACATTCCTCAAGCTTCAGAACTCTAAATCTGCTTGTGACATGCTAGCAACAAAGTGGCCAATGGATCTTCTTGGTGTAAGACAAGCAGTGTTTTGGGAAGGTACAACAACAGATTTTTAAACTGAAATATTTGGATGATAAGAAAGGACTGCACATTCATTAGACAAGTAAAGTTGGCCTTAGATCTTGCCCAAACCCAGCAGTAAAGACCAGATCCTTTTCTCTCACCTCCATATTTCTTTGTGGAGAGTAGCATGTCCCCAGTTTGAATTTACAAGATGGGCTGGTGATTTGGCAACTTAAAAGCTTGTTCTACATCTGAATCATTCATGTGGTTCAGTCTTCACCAAGTCCAAGCTTTGCAAATTATTTCTTAGCTACCAGTATTGGTCAGTATCGAACACTACAATCTACCTATCCCTAAGGGCACCGAAGCACAAATCCTCAGCGGTTTTAATACCACCATCTTACAGAATCCGAGATAGCTTCCAGGCATAGTTAATGATTTGTTTTCATTCACTGCATGAACAATTTACTCAATAAATAGTAATTGAGTGTTTCCTTGTGATCTAGGCTCTATTTACAAACAAGCATGTAGCAGTGGTCAAAAGAGCAAGGTGTTTGTCTATATGGAGCATGCATTTTAGAGTAGAAAGTAGACAAAGAAAGATAACTGAGCACACTGATTTTAGACAGCTTTCTATTATATGGGATATGCAGTGATATATTACAAGTTGTGTGAAGGGAGGCTCATTTTAGGAAGGTCAGAGAAGATGCTCATAAAGACATAGTACCTGAGATCAGACTAAAGACAAAAAGAGCCAGCCATCAAAAGAGCTAAGATGAAGCATTCCGACAGCAGAAAATCAATGTGGTGGTAATAAGTATGTTTGGGTTAATAGAAGTT
>PVJO010025396.1:0-22773 GCA_004026905.1 Hystrix cristata | reverse complement strand
GAAAAGGAACCCTCCTCCACTGTTGGTGGGAATGTAGACTGGTCCAACCACTGTGGAAATCAGTGTGGAGATTCCTCAGAAAACTACAACTAGAGGTTCCATTTGACCCAGCTATTCCTCTGCTGGGTATCTTCCCAGAAGAATTAAAATCATCATATCACAGTGATATATGCACAACCATGTTCACAGCAGCACAATTGGTAATAGCTAAGTCTTGGAAACAACCTAAATGCCCAACAACTGATGAATGGCTAAAGAAGATGTGGTTTTTCTACACAATGGAGTACTAAACCGCCATAAAAAAGGATAAACTAGAGTCATTTGTATGTAAATGGATGTTCCTTGAGAACATACTATTAAGTGCAATAAATCAGACACTTATCAGTACACATCGAATTGTTTCTCTGATATGAGAAACAATAAGTGTAAAGAAGGACAAAGGGGTAGAATAGATATTATGTTTAAAAAAATAAAAAGAGAGAAATAGTATTCAAAAGAGAGGAGAACTAGATAGGGAAAAGGGGGATAAAGAAGAAGGTTAAAAGAAAAGTAAGATGAAAGGGGAAAAAAATGGTAAGATGTAACTACACTTGTTGCAAATAGGGAGGGGTGGGTGAATGGAAGAGAGGGGAGGGGAAGGGGGGAAGAGGGGGGAATACCAAGATGTATCATGTACTGGTACAAAATAACCATGTTGATTATGATCATTATGTATACAATGTACCACTACGTGTTCTTGGTAAAAATAAAAAATTAAAATAAATAAATAAATAAATAAGATGTCACAGGACTGGGGGTGCATCTTGGCAATGAAGCACTTGCCTAGCATGCACAAAGCCACAAGTTTGCTCCCCAGAATCACGAAAAAATAGCCACAAGAAAGAATAGTCGTTATCTTAAAAATATAGGACTTATAGTAAGAAAAATTATAGTCAGTGAAGTCAGAACTTCTCAGTGGGTGGGTATAACAAACAACTGGACAATGCTGAAGACAAATAGTAGTAAACTGTAGATAAATCTGATGATATTTCAAAGAAAGCCATTAAAACGCATGGACAATACAAAAATCTCCTGTGAATATCTAACGGGAATTCCAGAGTAAACAGAGACTGGTACTAAAGAGGATCTGATCTAGAAATGAGAGTATATAAGGTACCTAACACATTTGAATCTCTCAGCAAGTGGTAACAATTTTGTTTTTAATTAATATTTTTAATTGCATGCATGTGTGTGTATTTTTTAGGACAGAGGATCAAATCCAGGGGCTGCCACATAGTAGGCAAGTGCTGTTCCCCTGAGCTACATCTCAGTCCTGTACTTACCCTAAAGCTCAGGCACCACAGATCACAAGACCATGCTCACTGCAGACCTCCGGAGCCTCGCATATTCATGGCCTGCTGTACACAGAGAGAACACTCAGGTGCCCTGATCATAGGACCTAATGAATAAGCTGAGCTTTTAATCTCAGCTCTGTCACTTATTACCCAAGAATACTGCTTAAACTCCCCAAGCTCCAGGGCCTTTGGCCACAAAGTGGGACCAAAGATAATTCATCCCTAAAACAGGTTGCTGTGAAGATAGAAACGATTGAACATGTGAAACACTTAACAGAGAGTCCAGCACCGAATGAGCATTCAGCAAAGGAGAACTATCATTATTTCTCTTCCTTAATCTTCATTTCAGATGAGAAAGCAGATGTCTAGAAAAGTTAAATAACTTCTGAGAGACACTGAATATTAGCAAGAGACCCAGGACTGGACTCCACCTCTCCGAGCTCCTATTCTTCTATTTTTCCTGCGGTGCTCCTCTTCCTCCCTGTGATGGGGCCTTGGGAGCTCTGAAGGGGATTAGTAAATCACCCTCCTGAGTGTGTCCATGTGGGTTGTGGAGGGCGACCTCAGCTGCTGCATCTGGTCCTCATACCTTCTTCTCTGACACTGGTCCCCTGCTCTGCTACCACCTACCCTGAATGAAGAAGCTTTGCTCCATCACGGCCTTTCACCATGATGTTCCTGCATGAAACCAGCTGGCCAGGGTCTTCACTCAAACACCACTTTCCCCGTGAGTCCTCCCGTGGCTGCAGAAGCTCAGTTAGTCCGGAACACTCTGTAACACCAAATGGCCCTCTCTCCTTCACATACTTGCAAGCATGTCAGCAGCTGGAGGGCAGGAGCCTTTAAAGGGAGGTAGGGAGGTCAGTGTTAAAAGAGATCATGGCTATAAAATAGGATAAACTAGAGTCATTCGTATGTAAATGGATGTTCCTTGAGAACATACTTTTAAGTGAAATAAATCAGACACTCATGAGTACACATCGAATTGTCTCTCTGAGATGAGAAACCATAACTGTAAATAAGGACAAAGAGGTGTAATAGATATTATATAAAAGGAAGATAATATACAAAGGAGAGGAGTACTAGAAAGAAAGAAGAGGAAAAGCAGAAAAGCAACAAAGGACAGAAAAGGGAAAGGGAAAATATGGAAAATTATGAATGAGAGGGGAGGGGCAGGGAAGAGGGGGGAGAACCAAGATGCATCATGTATAGGTACAAAATAAATGTGATGAATGTAACCATTATATGTAAAATGTACCAATACATGTTTCTAGTTTAAAATAAAATAAAATAAAATAAAATAAAATAAAAAAATAAAAGCGATCATGGCTAAAGCAAAGTGACAGAAGGACCACCAGGGATGCAGCCAAAGGAATGAGACATGGGCCGGACTTGGGAAGAAGACGAAACAGCCAGCAGGACTAGGAGAGCCAAAAAAAGCCACTCCCTGGCCAGTGTCTGTCTGAGGAGTAGTGGGGACAGCATGGAGGTGCAGAACGTTAGCACTGCTCCAGTGAGAAGTGTGTCAAGGGCCACAAGGCATGAACAAGAGCAGTTGTCAGGACACAGAGGTTAAAATGAAGGGGCTGCAACAACTGATGAATGGCTAAAGAAGATGTGCTTTTTCTACACAATGGAGTACTACTCTGCCATAAAAAAGGATAAACTAGAGACATTTGTAGGTGAATGGATGCACCTTGAGAACATACTCTTAAGTGAAATAAATCAGACACTCATGAGTACACATCGAATTGTTCCTCTGATATGAGAAACCATAAGTGTAAATAAGGACCAAGAAGTATAGTAAATATTATGTTAAAAAAGATAGTATTCAAAAGAGAGGAGAACTATATAGGGAGAAGGAGAAAAGAAAAAGGAAAAAAAAAAGAAAGGAGAAAGGGAATAAATGGAAAAATGTAAATAACCCTGCTGTAAATAGGGAAGGGAGAGCAGAAGGGAGGGGTAGGGAAGAGGGGGGAAAACCAAGATACATCACGTACAGGTACAAAATAACCATGATGAACGTGGCCATTATGTATACAATGTACCAATACATGTTCTTGGTAAAAATAAATAAATAAATAAATAAATAAATAAATAAATAAATAAAATGAAGGGCCTTGTGATGCTCTTTCTGATTTTTTTTCTAGAATTTCTAGAAGCCTGAGCACAAAAGAGAGAAAAAGAGGTTGGTTCCCAAGGTTTACCAGGCCTAAAGACTCTTTGGTGGAGTTGAGAACATTTGTTTTAAGCCATCAGCTCAGAAACATCTATTGTCTTTAGCATCAGACAGTGGGTTGGTTATTGGGGGTCCAAGAAAGAATAGACGTTTCTCCTCCCCTTGAGACATGGTGGGCAGGAAGGAGGTGACATGAGTAACCAGGAACATCCACCAGGGAGCCACGTACTGTGGTGAGGGTAAGTGGCGATTCTGCAGAGGCACATGAGTGGGTGCCATGTTTGGATACTGGGTACATGATTAGAGATTTACTCCCCATGTGGTGCTACTGAGAGGTGATGGAACCTTTAAGTGAGACCTAGCAGAGGTCCCTAGGCCACTGACATGTGCCTTCAAGGGAACCGTGGGTCCCTTCCTTCTCCCTCTCTCCCTGCTCCTTCCCCCTCCTTCCTGACATGAGATGCGACCTTTTGCTCTGACACACATCACTGCCATCCGTCACCTTCACCACGACTGAAGCAACGCAGGTGCGGAGCTTCCAAGCTTTTACACCATGAGCTACTTTTCTCTTTTCAAGCGAGTTGCCTCTAGAATTCCATCCTAGTAACATGAAGCTATCTGACACAGCGGGCCTTGACCTGCCTTGAAGGGTTAGGAAACTGTGCATCGGTTAGGCTCTTCAAAACAGAAGCTGGCCAGAGAGGGAGCCAGTCAAAGAGCTGCAAAGTTGGAAGTGAGAACATCAGGTGAGGAAGCCAGGGGCTGGATTCACGTGGCTGAAGAGGTGAAAAGGACCTGAGGTGCAGAGTCTCGGGCCACACTGAAGACAGCAGGGCCCATGGCAGGGGTTAAGCAGAGCAAGGCAAAGTCAAGCTTGCACCTGGAGGTAGCCCTGACTACAGAGTGGACCAGAGGAGTGAAGCCAGAAGGCAAGCTCGAAGTCATAAATATTTCTGTCCCTGCTGGTTTGTATCCTTTGATTCAAAATGCAACCTCCTGGCCGCTTTGGGTCAACATTAGAATTTAAAGATAAAGAAGGTGATAAAGATAAGGTGGGTGTGAACCTGAACGCCTGCCTCAGAGGCCAGACAGGTGTGCAAGATAGCGAGGCCGCTTATCACAAACACTGTCTTGAGACACTTTCCTTTTGCACCCCATTTATGAGCCAATAGCATGGATATTTTTTCTTCTTCTTGATCATTTTCAGTGAGAAATGAGCATGTTTTGGTATGAAATAGATTCCCCTGGTACTCCCTAGTGTTGGTGCCGGAGGTGATGGGTATGGCCTTGAATCTGGCCCACCCTCTGCGTTTCCACGGGAGTCTCCTGCCTTCTCACTCGAAACTCACTTTCGGGAGCCCTGATCAGGATCCGTGGGCACACCGCTTGAATTCATTCCTGAAGGCTGCTTACCACAACTTACCACATAGTGGCTTCACATGATGCAGTTGTCTTGAGGTTCTAGAATCTGAAAGTCTGAAATCACAATGTTGAGAGAGCTGTGCTCCCTCTGACAGCTGCAGGAGAGGATCTGTCTTTGCCTCTGCCCTGTAGACACATAGTGTTCTAGACACATGACTCCAGTTTCTGTCTCCACCTGAGTGTCCATAGGTCTCAGTGGTCTCTTCTTATAAAGACACCTGACGCCAGATCAGGGGCCACCTGATCCACTTAGATTTCACCTTGATTAAATCTGCAAAGACTCTGTTTCCAAAGAAGGCCACATTTGTAGGTATTGAGGATGAGAAGGTCAACATACCTTTAGAGGGATACAGTTTGTTACCGTTTAGGTAAGTGTCCCCCAAAGGCCATATGCGGAAGGCTTGGTGTCAAGCCTGTGGGGCTTTTGGGAAGTGGTGGGACATTTAAGAGGAGGAGCCTAAGGGGAGAAAGTGGGGCTACTGGGGTCATCCCCTGGGGGGACAGGGGAGCCTCCTGCCTCCCCTTTCTCGCTCTTTGCTTCTTGTGCCATGAAGTGAGCAGCTTCCTCCACCACTCATCAGGCCATGATGTCCTGTACAACAGGGCCAGGCAACCATGGACTGAACCCCTGAAGCCAACAGCCAAAAAAACTTTCCTGCTGATAAGTCAATCATCTCAGGTATTTTGTCACAGTGATGGAAAGTTAACTAATACACAGTTCGTCCCTCAACAGTTCACAAGTGAGTCTTACAACACATGAAATGTGAAGCATTGTCACAGCTAAGGGAACTTGGATAAGAGCCCATTAAGGGCTGTCAAGACACAAGTCCCCTGGTCACAGAGCCCCCGGTCAGCTGAGTCCTCCCACCTGGCCTCATCCAGGAGAGGAGGGGTTTGGGCCATGGAGCACTCTGTAGCACACAGGAAGGCCCTGGATCCCATGTTTCATACCTGCCCACCCAGCTGTCTAGCAACACATACGTCCATTTTCCTGGAGAGAGCTGCTAAAGAACCCACATAGCAAGTAACAAATGTGTTATGTAGAAAGTAGAGGTTTCAGAAAGTAGAGGTTTCATGGTCTTTTCACCATGAAACCTTAGTCTGTGGCCCTGCCTGTTGCCCAGTGGATACCAGCCTTTTGCCCTGATGATGACATTTTCTGGCAGTCGGCTTTTGCAGACTTTTGGGATTGGAGCCAGATGATGTAATTCAAGTCCTGGCTCTGCCAATCCATTGAGTGATATTAAACACTGTGTACCATAAATCTGAGTTTCCTTTGCTGTAAAATGGGCAGCATAATAATAGTAACTACCTGGTAAAATTAAATGAGATGATACAAGGACAGCTGTGTCACACAACCGCATTTAATATGTGTAAGCCACGTTTTTTATACCCTCCCCACCACCACACCAAGTTGTTGACACACTTAGCTGTGATCAAACCTGACTTCCGGGGCGCCAGCACTTAAAGCAGCAGCCTTCAAGTGACTAAGTCATTTGCATCATGAGCTAAAACGTTCCTCTGATATTGACAAATCAAGTTGAAAAATAACTTCAAGGCAATGAAGTGTGCTTTGGAGAACTCTTTCTTCCTAAACCAAAGCACCAAGACATTTCCTTGGGGATGAGAAAGGAACAGCCTGGCTTTGCCGTAAGTATTTGTTCATTTTATTCTCAGTAGCATACTTAAACGTGTTACTTCCTGTAAAGTTCTATTACATGCCTCATGAAATGCAATGTATAACATGATTTATTCACACATATTTAAAAATCAACAAAATTGCCTTTTAAAAAGACAGAGTAGTAGAGTACTTGCTGAGCACGCCCAGGCCCTGGGTTCCACCCCCACCCAGCACCTAAATAAATAAGTAAAAATTAAAAGACAGCCTCTCCCCAAACCTAATAGAATCCAGTTAGCACGGTCCCAGGTCAGAAAGAAAACACAATAGTGTAAAAGAAAATCACTATTGCAATTAAAAACATCCAATTCCATGGGCTTCGGATCTGTTTGCTTGTAGGTTTAAAATCACAGAGGTCAGACATTTGTGAAATTTATACATAATGAAGGGAGAATGGGCACTCGGCACAGCTTCCACCCAGGCTGCTGCGGGTGTTATTATTCTGTTGACTCATTGCACCAATCATAAAAATCAAATCTGACGCGGGAGACCAAGGGTCAAGGTTTCCCCACGCGCCTGGGTCTGGGTCCTGTAATGTTGCCACCCTTGTCACAGCCCCTCGGCCTCTGGGCTCAGAGCACCAGGACACGACTGAAATTGTCTGTCTCCGGGCAGAGGCATCACCTGGACTGCTTTCCAGCCACATTTCAGTGACCCACTTTCTGTGGGGGACAAGATGAAAGCCGGGTTACACAACGCCACAGATGTTTGTTTCCCTCGCTGATGGTGGCTCAAAATAACGCACCAGTATGGAAATGAGGCTGCCCATGGGCCCCACGCTGCAGCCTGCAGCCAGAGAGCTGAGCGCCGAGCTCCCTCAGGGCTCAAGCAGACTCGCACTGGAGCCCGGGAGCTGTCGGTGTCCCTGACTCTCCCTCGCTGTGCTGGGCGCTCGGTGGTGCACATGGAGTGTGTGTCCTGTGCCCGCTGGGGGACTGTGGTGGGATTAATGCTGGGCAGCTCGAGCATGTGTGTAGCCAGCTATCAAATAACTGGCCCTGGGGATAAAAGGTAGCCTTGGTGCTGTGGGCATTCTTTGTCACTTTGTCACACTGGCACAACAGATATGCATTCACCACTTGCTGAGCTGTCTCCCCACCCTTGCTCAGTCCACAATCCCTAGGGAAGGTAGAGCTGTGAAGACCAGCCATTGCGTGGCCAGGATTCATGCAATGCACAAAAGGTGAACAATCCAGTAAAATCAGTCTACTGAGAAGCATATTGGGCAGGGGGGTGTGCACAGGCCTGCTGCACATCATATGACATCATCAACACACAGAGGGCACAGGACACATGAGCTATCAGCACTCACGCGCCATTCTGTGCTCCAGGCTGATGGCACTGAAAGAGTGTGCCGGGGCTCAGTAAAGCCGGAACCGAGACTCCAAAGGCAGCAGGAGCAGGCCAGTGACAAGCTGGGCGGGTGGTCCCCTCGACAGGCAGCAGGGCTGGAATTAGGCTGCAGGTGGGAGGCAGGCTAAACACAAACCTAGAAAGCACTCGGGCCAGGTGAAAGCAGAAGTCCCAGGCCTCACCAAGAAATGTGGGCGTCACGCTAAAGATGGAAGATTGTATTCAAAGCAATAATTGGATTTTTCATTAGAGAAAAATCCTTAGAAAGTGAAGGGTGAGTCAAAGTAGAGCAAGAAGAGAGGAAAGAAGACCCCGGAGAAATCTATCCGCCTGATCCACAGGGGACATCGTGGAGCCCTAGATCAAGAGGCCACAGGGTGGATGTCCACAGAAGGGCTCTCAGAGACCAGTCGGAGGTGGGAGCACTGGGCTGTGCGCTGGATGTCCAAAGGTCCCCAGGCAGTATTGAAGCGGGAGTTCACCATCCCTACTTCCCTGTTCTAAGTGGCTCCCAGGCAGTGTGTGTGAGAGGAGGGAGAAGTGGCTTAGAAATTCCAGTGTGCTGCCCGCAATGCTTTCCACATGCTGCTCATATAAATACTGCTCTCTGCTAAGCAGCTGCAGCAGCTCCCACCAGCACCTGGCTCTGCTTGTCACCGCCCCATGCTCGCTCCACAGAGGCCTCGGCCCCCAGATCACCCTCGTCCCTGCGAGCTCCTGGCCCCACAGCCTCCCTGTGCAGTATCGAGGGAAGCGAGCTTCCAGTGGTCTGAGAGTTTGTCCTCTGTCGGCCTGGCCTCCCATCCCTCATTCCATCCTGCCTCATCCTGCACTGGGATGACTTGTTCCACCGAACCACGGGACATCATGTGCCCCCAGGCTCGTGAGGTCCCAGTGGTTTGCTGTTGCAGTAAATGTTGCAGGGCCTCAGGGTTGGTCCATGCCTCGGCCACCCTTCACTGAATGCCTGCTATGTACAAGCCACCATGTTGGCATGAAGTGTAGAACACACAATGTGTGAGAGTGGGAAAGAGGCAGGAGAGGGGCACCAACAGGCAGAGGGGCCGGGCAGTGTGGGGAGACTTGCGTGGCCTGGACCTCAGCCACAGAGACAGACACAAGGCCCACTTTGCATCGCCGATATGCAATTTCCATGTTGAAATTTTCAGGGACTTTGGAAGCCAGCTATTAAACCCTGGCTAGTTCGAAATCAGGCATGTTGAGAATGTTTGCCCCGTGTGATCAGAAAATCCTACACATCAGCCCTCCCCCAGCCCACCCCTTCACCCGCCTGCTCACCAACTGCAACTGCGGTGGGGCTCTTCAATCCTCACCTTGCCCTTCTCCCCTCTGCCTCCCAGACCGGGTTATAGAGGCTGCAAGACACCAGCTTACATCACAATGGAGACTGGAAAATGTTGCAGTAAATTGTGGGTGTACTGGAAGCAGGAAGGCACAAACAGCAGAGGGGCAGGAATAGGGGTGGTCCTGGCTCCTGCTCCTGCTCCTGCCCCCGGCCACATAGGCACAGGGGAAACTCAGCTCTGTGGATTTGGGTGGTGAGTGAGACATGGCCGCCCCATCAGAGCTCAGGACAAGGGGCGGAAGCAAGTGTGGAGTGGCCAGAGCAGGGTCTGCCCACCTTCCAGTGCACAGCGGGGGCTTCCATGTCTCTGTTTCCTTATTTATGAAATGGAAATTCTAATACCTGCTCAAGGACCGTTGAGACCAAGGGATGTGACACGGGGAGCATCGCAACAGAGTGGTTCCTGCTGTGGCCATTGCTCATCTAGCTTGTCATTGTTCATTGCTGATGCCCTCAGGAGAGAAGGAGCCAGTAACAGGGATTCACCTGAGTTCTCTCCTTCATTTCCTTCTCTCTGAAAACCCCAGGTACTTTTATTCTCCTTGACCAAGAGCGCCCAAACCTAATGGATCATCAAAATCTCCTGTGAAACTTCTTAAAACACGGTCTCCCTGGATAAGAGTATCTTGGTGAGGCCCAGAAATGTGCCTTTTTTAGAGTCCCCTAGGAAAAAGGTGGGCAGTGTCTGAATGTCTCAGACAGAGATGATCCCTTTGTTTGGTTTTTTAAAAATGTTAGAATCAGGAGCTCTTGGTAATAAACAATGCGTGTGCCTCCTCGCAAATTCATGTAAACCAACAACGGGCTCCTGTAATGCTATTTTAAAAAGGCTTTAAATAACTTTTTTAATGCAAAACAACCCACTTAAGCAGACTTAATTCATTTTATGGGCCAGGTCTAAAGCTGAACCACTAGGGCTGCGAGAAGCACACTGAACCAGACGGAGCCATTTTCTACGTTCACCTCGGCCCAGGCGTCGCGTTGTGACATTAAACCAACAGGTTCCACATGGGCGGACCAAAAGGGGTATTACTCCTCCGGCCACCCTCACTCCCTTGTTGGAGACAGTGCTGTCCTTACACTCATGGTATTCCTTCCGATCTTGACTGTTTCATGCACCCAAAGAAAAAATAAAGTTCCTCATCTGAGTCTCTGGCTTCTAGGGAACCTGGAGATAGATTCAGCCGATGTGTTTTTCCTGATAAGTTAATGTTACAGGCTTCACAATGGTGACCTCAAATCCACATTGCAATGAAAAGCAGTTCAGCCAACTTGAGCTTGATAGCCCACTTGCTGCCTTTTAATTAAAATTCCAAGTCGGTGTTTTTGTTTTCAAAGGAAGGATGGAGCGCATCAAGGTCACTGGGAGGAGCCAGGCGCTGCCGGGGAAGAATGCCCCCTTGCATATTTACACTTCAGCAGCTCCTGGGAGGGCGGCCGCTGCCTGCCGCAAGAAGGATTTCTAACAACTTTCCGAATGGTTTCCAGATATAAATAGCCTCTACGGCATGATATATTCTAGGAAGAAAGACTGGAACAAAGGTAAGTTATTGACTGGCAGATGCCTGCCTGCCAGTGGGCATAGGCACATCAAGGACTGGTCTCTTTCCAGCTATATTTAGCATCCGCATTAGTGTTCTGCTGAACAATGTCCTTTAGGAGAGCCACATAAATCAGAGGAGGAAAGATTACTACAATTTATGAAGCAATCACTGCGAGAAACCCCTGAGCACAATCACTGTGATAAATACCTTGTTAAGTCCCCTGCCCGTCCCCACCTTATGTTTCCTGTTAACACAAGGGGTCCATTACTGAGGGTTGCTACTTCCCACAGGAGAAGCCATCTGCATTTAGGAATCGTGCAGCAATCTGGGCCCAATCCAACCTGCCAAAACCTTTCTTAGAATTAAAGAGATGGAAGAGTCCACTAAGCAAGCACTTTCTCTCTTTCTCTCTTCGCTTTGTATTTCCAGGGCTATCTCAATTGGGTTGGGTCATTTTGTTATTTTGAATAGAAAAATCATTAAATATGGAAGGAAAGAGGTTTTATGTTTACTTGCTGGCAAAATCTTTAAGGCACAAGTCAGGGGACCGTCCTTTGTTGAAGAGTGCAGCCTGGTTCTAAGGGCTGCGCTCCATCACACAGTCCAAACTCTCTCACTTTGAAGATGAAGTGAGGTAGGACCATCCCAGACAAGAGCAATCCAGGCCACATAAGGAACCATCCCGGGGTCTTACACTAAGAGATCACATCCAGGGCAGCGTGTTGCCTTGAACGGAGAACCAGTCATCGTGCTAACTGATTCTGGCTCTTCGTGGGCCTATTGATTTCATAGTCAGTGCACAGTGATGTGCCCGGGTATAGTTTAATAGCAGCATCATTATTTATGATTGTGTAACCTTGGATAAAATCACCCAATTCCTTTAGCCTCACTTTCCCCATCTGTGAAATGGGGATAATAAGAGTCTGCTATGATTTGAGGGTCCCCTAAAAAGCAATGCTGGATGCTTAGTCTCCAGTGTGGTGGTGTTGAGCTAGTGCAACCTTTAAGAGTGAAATGTGGTTGGATCTTGGGGACACTGCCCTTGGAAGAAATGAATACCGGTCTGGAGCAGAGGACCAGTTCATTCAAGAGTTTACTATAAATAGAGCACAGCTAGTTCCTGCTGCACTCCCAGGTGATCTCTCCTGCCCATCTTCTCAACGTTATGATCCCATCCACCATGAGGGCCTCACCAGAGCCAAGTAGATGCTGGCGTCATGTTCACAAATCCTCAGAACTGTGAGCCAAATAAACCTCTCTGGGTTATAAAGTACCCAGTCTCAGGTTCCTAATTATATCAACACAAAACATACTAATACAGAGTCCCTACCAGGAGCAGTTGCTATAAAAATATACCAAGAAAATGCAGGCCAAAGTTCAAATCATTATGGGACTGAGGATTAGCTCAAGTGGTAGAGCGCTTGCCTAACAAACACAAGGCCCTGAGTTTGACTCCCAGCACCAAAGAAAAAGTTCTTATCATCGTACCTGGCACATGGCAAGTGTTCAAGAAGTATTATTTATTATTATGATAGATTTCAATGATGCTTCAAAGGAACAAGAGCAATAGACATGGGGAGATTTTGACAATGTTGACTTTTGAACTCTGCCTGCATCTTCCCATAGCCAGAGAGGATGCAGGGCAGACAGGAGAGTACAGGGCTGCCCTACTAATTTGCTACTAGGAGTGCCTTTGATTAGTTCTAACACAAACTGAGCCCCTGCTTGCATTAGGTATTCAACAAGTGAATAGCATGGCTTTATCTTTGCCTTCCCTCCTCCTAAATGGGATTATATATTCTGAAGCACGTTCACTGACATAAATCCAATCTGCTAGCTGATCATTTTCACACACATCATTCTCCTTTTTCATGGTGATACTGTGAATGTCATTTTTGGCACACGATTTTCAGAAATAAACTGAGCTTGAGACATTAATGTAATTGGAGTTAATATAAAAGGCACAGACCTTTCGTGTATGGAGTTGTATAAACCAGACAATGAGTTCTTTTTGCCTTAAAACTGTTTTATATCCATTTCAGTGCCCACTTATAATAAGATAGAACGGTTGAACAGAACCATGTTAAAATTGGAGAGAAGTCCTTTGCAGACCATAGGCCTGATTTGCTAAGACCTGGGGACAGAGAACAAAGGTGTGATTCGGCTGTCCCTGGCTGGTGCATTAGGGCAACCGAGATGGCAGAGGCCACCTTCACACCCTCAGCAAATGCAAACAATGAGCCCTGACTTCAGAGCTCTGTGGGATCCACCGAGCACCCTAACCTCTTTTCCAGATCCTAGAACAGGAGGCGGAGCATTCAGACACCTGCAGGGGCCAGGCGGGTAATGCAAATAGCTAAAAGAGGCCAAACTGGAGGATGACAAAGAGTAGTAGGGACTATAGCGAAGTGGAGAGTTCATACTTCACTCACAACACTACCAAATGGCATTCATATAGGACTAAGGGCCCAGTCATTTCCAAGCTTACTACTTTACAAGGAAAGGCAAATGCGCATAGTTTTAACAACCTTCAGACTCTCCTTTCCAAGCTGGGCCTGGCAGAATGGCCCCATCACAGAAGAATGGGGAGAAGAAAGAAGGCTGTCCTGCCATGAACAAGGCAGTAACCTGAGAACACACCATCCATATTCACAAGCACATCCATGGAGCAGGCTTCGAGAATCATGTCCCTTGGGCACTCAGGGAGTTCCAGAAGTTTCTTGTGAAGGAGATCTTTAATCTATATCCTCCATTATAATCTCACAAACACTATTAATCCTCCACTGCAATGATACAGTAGCTCTAGCAATCTAATTTTTCTGTCTTCACGTTAACCCATCTATTCACTACTGCCTGGTTAATCATAAAATGCTCTTTTTCACATAACTCCCCTACAAGAAACTCCATATCTTCCTATATAAATCCTGAAGCTTACTACATATCCTCCCAATCTGGCATCTAAAGTTCTCCATAATCTGAGATAGGTGCTACCAGCTCTCCCTAAATAAGTTTTCACTCCTTCTCTGATAATACAACCTCCAATGACTTGTTGGGAACATGAACACCTAAGTACAGAGGCTATTTGCCAGCCTCTCTTGCAGCTAAGTGTGCCCATGTGATTAAATTTTAGTCAATGGAATGAACATACAATTTTATACAGGATTTTCTATAAACATCCTTATCTCTTAAGGTAAGACATATATCCCCTTTACTTCCTCTCTTCTTTATGTCCTTTCTCCATCCTGATGTCTAGAATATGATTGTATTTGTCAGGATTCTTAAGAGGAACAGACCAATAGGACCATATACATTGATCCCCAACTTATGAACATTCGAGTTGTGAACTCTCACAGATACAAACGGACCTTGCATTACATGTAGATGCAAACAAATTGTGGAAGTACTATACCACCATTTTAAAGTAACTATAAAAGTAAAAATAGTTTACTTACAGTATTTTCGTGTGTATGCTTGGGATTTTTTTATGCTTTACATTGTATATTTGTGTCAAAGGTGTATACAACTTGCTTTATTGGACTTACAAATGAACCCAACTTACAAAACATATATATATTATGAGAAGGCTCACACAATTATGGAGGCTGAAAATTTCACAATATGCTCTCCACAAGGTGTACAACCAGGAATTCTGGTGATGTAATTCAACCTGAGTCCAAAAAGCTGAAAACCAGAGAAGCCAAGAGTATAAGTCCCAAGCTAAGTCTACGGCCCAGGGCATGCCAGGGAGCTCGGTCTAAGTCCTGGACCCCAACAGCTTGAGAACGAGGAACTGCGAAGTCCAAGGACATGGAAGATAGAGGTCTTGATTCAAGAAAACAGAGAGAGAATTCTCCCTTCTTTTTTTTTCTATCTGGGCTCTCAACAGATTGAATGATACCTGCACACATTAGTTGGAGTGGACCTTCATCATCAGTCTGCTCATTCCAATATTGATCTCTTCTGACACACCCCTGTACACATATCTGGAAATGGTGCTTTGCCAATTATGGGGCCTCCCTTAGCCCTGTCATCACTGTGCTACTACAGTCGAGCCATCGACTAAAGGCTTGCACTGTGGATTGACGAGGTGAAAGGAGTCTGACTCACTGACTCAGCAGAGTCTCGTCCCTCCACTGGGCCATCTGGACTTTACATATTTATATCTTTAGTTATGGATGCCTTTGGTTTTCTTGGTTTTCTATGACTTTAGCCAGGCTTTATCCTCACTAATATAGAGCCAATCAAACATGTCTCTTCCCATGTTCTAACCATAGCTTATACATTATTCAAAGAAAGCTGCATGTTGTTCCCCAAGATGGGTCTACTTTCACGCCTCTCTATCTTCTCTGATGCTAAATCTGAGTTGTTGTATCTCATTGAAATTCTATCCCACTATCTCAAGACCTGTCTCAAATCTCGTATTTCAGTCTCGTAAAATCTTTCTTCATACTTCCCATGGTGCATGATCTCCCCCCTCCTTCTTCCCTTTCTCCCTCCACAGAAGCATTTTATTCATTCCTCTCTGACTTCCTAATGCATTGCCTTTATTCCAACCCTCTCTCTCTTTCTCTCTCTCTCTCTCACACATACATGCACACACACGCAGCAGTCACATTATGCTCCCACGTTGCTGGCCCTGTGCATATTGAATAGTGGATCTGTGATACAATTTTTTTAATTGATTTGAGAAAAACCACCCAGAAGAGCACAAGGCTGAGGAGTGTACACAGAAAGGATTCCCCACTTTTAGGTTGGTTGGGGATAAGGCTGGTGCTGTGAGCAGCTTTTGTGCACGTCTGTGAGCTGCAGTTGCTGTTGGTGCACCAGCTGGCAAAGCCATGAACTAGTGCCACGGATCCCCTGAGCCAGGAAGCAAGAGATCACAGCAAGCACCACGCCCTGCCCATGCCTCTCTGCCCACCTTACTCCTCCCCAAACTGCTCCTGGGCAATAACAACCCTGGAATTAACCACTCATTCAGTGGGCCATTTTGACTTCACATCTGGCAGATACGCATTTCACAGCTTTGGACTTGGGCATAACCTCCAAGCTACACTATGATCTACATGCCCCCTTCCGGATTTTTCTTTTGGAACCTGCTCTGAATGGCAGTAAGAATAGCTTGGCTTGGCAGAGGTCCGGGTTAGGCTTACATGACATATGGCCCTATTGGACGCAGGCCACACTGTCAGATTACCCAGGAGGCTGGTCTTGGTGCCGGGAGCTGCCTACTTGAGAGCCTGTTAGCTCTTCTCGAAACCTTTGACAGAAGATGATGCTTGAATATAAATAGCAAAAAAAGGAGTTGGGAGAGAAAACAGAGATACCTCCTCCAGGCCCAGGGCTGCTCTAGGGCTGAGCCCGCCGGAAGTCAGATGACACTTCCTCATGTGTCCCCAGGTGGCATATGCTCTCAGGAACGAGGAGTCTCTTCAGTGGGCCAGGCTGGAGGCTGGCCCATCTCCCCAAACAGGCTTCTCAGAACTGCCTCTGTCCTCCCATCCAGGCACGCATAGATTTCCTAAACGTGGGTTGGTGCTGAGTGAGACTGCAAAAGGGAAGAAAAGCCAGCAGGTGTTGCCACAGCGAGGACTTGGAGAGCACTGAGGAGGACGACAGGGCACTGGAGGGGAAGAAGGATTTGGTCTCCATGGTTCAAAAATGAGTGTCCCATGAGAAAATGGAAAGACGTCCCCTGCTCCTGCGTAGGCAGAACCACTATTGTCAAAATGGCCCTATTCCAAAACTGTTGTACAGATGCAGTGCGGTCCCACTCAAAATACCAACAGCATACTTCACATCTAGAAAAAACAATCCTGAAATTTATATGGAATCAGAAAAACCCAGAATAGCAAAAGTAATTCTGGGCAATAAGAGCAAAGCAGGTGGCATAGCAATCCCAGACTTCAAGCTGTACTACAAACAATAGCAATAAAAATGGCACAGTACTGGAACAAAAACAGATGCATGGACCAATGGAACAGAACTGAGGACACAGAAACCTCCCAGACATACTCAAATATATGAATAAGGGTCCAAAAGCATATGTTGGAGGAAAGATAGACTATTCAATAAATGGTGTTGGGAAAACTGGTTATCTGTTTGTAGAAGAACGAAACTGGACCCGTATCTCTCACCATATACTAAATCAAAATCAAAATGGATCAAAGATCTAAACATTAAAACAGAAACGTTAAACCTTCTGGAAGGCAAAATAGATAAAACACTTGAAGACATAGGAGTAGGAAAGGACTTTCTAAACAACCTCAATCACACAGGAAATAGCAACAAGAATCAACAAATAGGATTATGTTAGACTAAAGAGCTTCTGTACAGCAAAAGATTCAGTTAGTAGAGTGAAGAGAAAAACTACAGAATGGGGAAAATCTTTGCCAGCTACTCCTCAGACAGAGGACTAATATCTAGAATATACAAAGAACTCAAAAAGATTAAACCAACTAAAATGAATGGCCAAATCAATAAATGGGCTAGGGAAATGAATAGACACTTCACAGAGAAAGAAATACAAATAGCCAACAAATACATGAAAAAATGTTCAACATCTTTGGCCTTCAGGGAGATGCAAATTATAACAGCACTAAGGTTCCATCTTACCCCCGCTAAGAATGTCAGTCATTAGGAAATCAAACAGTAACAAATGCTGGTGTGGCTGCAGTGAAAGAGGAATCCTCCTGTATTGTGGGAATGCAAACTAGTGCAATCATTATGGAAATTGATATGGAGATTTCTCAAAGGCCTAAAAGCAGGAATTCCACAGAACCCAGTCATTGTCCTGCTAGGTGTCTTCCCCAAAGAGCTAAAGTCATCATACTATAGCAATACGTGCTTACCAATGTTTATAGCCACACAATTTCTAACAGCTAAATTTTGGCAGCACCTGTATATCCATCAATGGAGGATTGGATAAACAAAATGTGGTACCTTTATATAATAAAATACTACTCAGGCATAAAGAAGGACAAATTAGTCATTTGTAGGAAAATGGATGGATCTAGAAAACATAACGTTGAGTGAAATAAACCAGACACACAAGCTTGAATACCATATGGTGTCCCTCATTTGAATGAGGCAAAGTACAAACAAAGAAAATGATAAAATATGGATATGAAGACCCAATAGAGAAAGGGTCCAAGGGAACAAGAAAATGGGAAAGAGACAGAGCAACGGGGATTTAGGGAAGTAAACATATGCCCAAAACAGGAACTTAATAATCCAAACTTAAAACAGTAACACATACAATATGTACTACCATTAACTTTATATAATTGCGACTTAATATTGCATCTATGTAGTTATGTTGCTTGTTGTTACACACAAAAGGCACCATGTATGATGGTCTGTAAGTTTGTGTAAATTTGGGTAAATTTTAATTTTTATAATACAAAAAAGTGTCCCATGCCAAGTGTGGCGGCACACACCTGTAGTCTCAGCACTCTGAGAGACTGAAGCAGGAGGACCACAAGTTCAAGTCCCTCCTGGGTGAGTGAGGAAGAACTTTTCTAAAAATAAAATAATAAAAACATTAAAAGGGAAAAAAAATAAAAAATAAAAAAAAAAAAGGGGAGGGCTGTATTTGTATTTGTATTGTTCAGGAGGGCTTTTCCACTGAGCTACATGCAAAAGCCCTCCCCCAAAATACAAATTCCCCATAAAACACCCAAGGCCAGGCTGCCCATGGCTCCCTCCCAGTTCTCCGAGCCCTTGACCCTGGTGTTACCACGGACACAGGGAGCTCGTCTCCTGGCAGTCTCAAAGGGACTAGTGCAGACAAACGCCCTGGCTTAACCCTCGGGGGTTTTTTACCAGTCCTTTGCTTTGACTATTTTTTCCTATTTTTATGTTTACATACTACCTTTTACTTATTTTGTCATTTACTTTTTTTTCCCCAAGTGGAAACAAAAGTAACTGTTTACTCTGTCAAGCAATATATTATAATGTCCCTAAAACACTTTAGATCAGGGCTTAGCAAACTCTTTCTGTGAAGACCCAGATAGTAAGTAGGTTTCAGTTTTGCAGGCCACAAGGGTTGGTACCAGCTTCTCTGTTGTCTTCCTGGGAAAGCAGCCACAGCCAGAACATACAGCAAAGAGCAGAGCTGTGTTCCAATAAAACTTTATTTATAAAATGAGACAACAAGCAGATTGGGCCTGTGGGTTGCAGCTTGTCAACACTTTAGATCAAAAACCAACCTAGATGGGAAGAAGTCAAGGGAAACAGTCATAAAGAGCCAAGTAAGGGAACGTATTACCCTTTTGGATGGGCGCCCATTCCTGTTTCTAACCTTCCAGCCTGATGCTAGGACCATAGAAATTCTTGTTCACATCTAACTCTCTTAGTAATTGTATTTTTTTTTTTTTGATCAATAGTCACCCAGAAACCTTGCTAGTCAGACCATGGACTAGACCAGTGTTGGCAAACCTTTTAGAGATCAAGTGCCCAAACTGCAACCCTAAACCCACTTCTGTAGCACAAAGTGCCAACGATGCAGTTAAATCTGAATTCTGAGGTTTTAGTTCAGAAAAAAACAACTAAAAAAAAAAAAGCAAACAAACAACAAAAAAAAAACTCCTGCACTTGGCTCGCGAGCTGACACAGAGGGCTCCGTGTGCCTGCTGCGGCACGTGTGCCCAAGGTTCGCCACCACCGGACTGGAGCCTTCCATCCTCACCTGTCACCAGCAGCAACCCTGCACAGGGCCTAGATTTCATCTCCACCCAGCAGCACATGGTGGATCTTATCCCCGGGGAAGTCAGGGCAGGAGCGGACGGGACACTGAAGTTTGTCTGTGCTCTCTCAAAAGGCACCACAGAGCAGGTCACTCAGAAACAGGGTCCTTGCCAGCCGGAGAAGGGGCACGATGCAGTCCAGATAGAGGCAAGAAATGACTAAAGAAAACTGACATGATTCCTTTTTGTGGGGTTTTTTTGGCGGGGTGCTGGGGATCGAACTCAGGGCCTTGCACTTGCTGGGCAAGGTCTCTACCACTTGAGCTAAATCTCCAGCCCCAATTCAGTTTTAATTTTAGAAAAGTAAAGAGATTGAGTGTTGAAGAATACAAAAGGACGAGACCAGGTAAGGACACAAGCAGGAAGCTATTACAAGAGACCAGGGAAATAAGGAACAGGCAGCGACGGGAGAGTGGAGATACATCTCATGTGAGAACAGTTCTCTGTTGTACTATTACAGGTACAGTGCGATCAGTTGAGGAGGGGCTGTATAGAGAGAGGGGAAAGGTGTTGACTGGGATTAAGAATAGGTTAGCCAGCAAGGCACAGTGGCACACGCCTGTAGTCACAGCTACACAGGAGGATGAGGCAGGAAGATCCCAAGTTCAAGGCCAGACTGGGCAATTTAGCAAGAATTTGTCTCAAAATAAAAGAATAAAAAGGCCTGGGGATAGATTTTAGTAGTAGTGTGTTTGCCTGGCATGCGAGAGGCCCTGGAGTCAATAGCCAGTACCAAATCAAATGACCAGACAATCAAAGGACTTCTGTTAGTTCAAGGGGAAAAGAACCATCCTGGGTATGTGGCTTCCTAATCCTATTTCAGTGACTTATCTGTTAAAAAGGATTCAGAGACTCAGAATTATCTCCTTAGAGAAGAGCTAATCAAACTCTCCCTACCCGACGTTTTCTGGGAGCGCCTCAGAGGCTTGGGTGTGAACTCGATGGTGTCGGGCAGCAGCACGCAAGAACATAAAAAAAATCAAAGAGTAAAAACTGAGTCACCTCTGCAAAACTTGAGGGTGGAGTTCTTAAACAAAAAGGTAAGAAATGCAACAGAAACTATAGGAGTAAAAAGATGCTAGCAAGAATTGTGGGAGTTTAGTTCAGGAATTTAGCAAGCAGGTGAGTGAAGTAAACAAAATAGCTATTTTTAACACAGCTCGTGACTCATTACCAACCTACTCTATGATTTGAGTTCATTCAAATAGGTCTTTCGTAGCTGTTCAAACTGGACCACATGAGTATCTAATAAACACAGCGTCATGTGAGCATGTTAATTGCCGAAGTCTGGAAAAGGGCTAGAAATCCTAAAAGGTGCCTAAGGATAAGAAATTAAAATCTCTGAAAGAGAATCCTGTTTTCCTGTTTTGTATCACACATCTAGATGAGTGTAACCACCTCCTGACTGGAGTCTGCTATAGGGTGGGTCTTAAATGTCCCCCCAAGGTCATGTATTGCAAACATGGTTCCAGCCTGCAGCACTATTAGGAGGTAGGGGAATCTTTAGCAGGCAGGGCCCATGGGAGGAAGTGACATCACTGGGGGTGCCCTTGAAGGAGACATTGGAGCCCAGGCCCCTTCTTCTGTCTCTCTTGCTTCCTGAATGCCATTAGGTGAGTATGTGCTTCTGCCATGATGTTCTACCTCAAGGCAAGCCCCAAAGCAATGCAGCCAACCAACCATGGACTGAAACCTCTGAAACCATGATCCAAAATAAACCTTTCCTCCTTGTAAGTTTATTATTTCAGGTATCTTGTCACAGTGACAGAAAGATGACTAACACAGAATCTCTGTCACTGGTCTTGCCTGCTACACCTTCTACTTCATACTCTGCTGCACCAGTTATTCTCAAATACCATTTCCACTTAGCTGCTATACTCCAAGACCCCAGAGCCTCCTACTGCCTCACAACTGTTGTCCAAACATTTCTGCCTGACTCATAAGATCCTTAATCTCGTCCACATACATGACCTTAATTCCTACTCTTCCTCTCCTTGTGATCTCTGCTACCAAAACTAAACTCAGCCCATTCCCTGTGTTTTTTTAATGAAATATTTTTCTCCCAAATTGAAATGCATGACCTGCCCAGCAAGGTCCACTCCTTCACTGAGTCTTCTCTCTGTGTCAACAAGCCAGTTGAGGGTGCCTGCTGCACTAGAGATTCCTTGTGGTGGAAACGTTAGCGACCCGACCCAGGACGCAGCTGTCTGACGGGCTCCTTCTGCATATGTGCCGTGTTCTAGAGGACCGAGATCCTTTGGTCAGAGCTGGGTGGATGAAGGTGGGCTCTTAAGCAAGCCCAGCAGACAGCAGGCTGGCCATGGGCAGATGAGTTTGCCAGGTGCAGAAGTTCTGCCCAAATGAGGACAGTAGGGTATGGCCAGACTGATGAGGCACTCTGTCTGAAACATCTCTACAGAAGATACAGACAGAGGGCAACTGGGCCAGAGCGGGGATGAAAACACCAGCCAGTAGTCAAATTGTGTGAACAGTGGCACCTTAGCACAGGGAGCCAGGATTCCTGCTGTGGCCAGGCCACAAGATCGCCCTGTTACTAGAGCGTCCCTGGATCTGGTACAGCCCCCGAGCCCAGTTTCCACAGGACGAGGTCTAACGCTGTTTCTGTTTTCCCTAAGAACCCTGTTGGTAAAACTTCTCCTGGCTTCTTGCGAAGCCTAATGACTGCATGAGGTTTCTGTTTACCACACCTACCCATCCAGTACCTAAGGGAACTTCAGTGTGCGTTAATTCCATAAAAAAAAAAGCTTAACACACATGCTGACCTTCATCAGTCCTGTCCCTTGCACATCTGCAGCATTTCCAGCCTGAACCGTGCAATTTGGCAGCTGCTCATCATGTCGTCTAAAGGTCACTAATTTTGCATGTGCTTTAATTTTGCTTCCCAACAGATCACTCACTTCCCCAGGGCAGGGCTCATAGCTCATGTTTCTTTTTTATCTTTCACATCCCAGTGACCTCAGAACAATTATTTAAAATCTCTAAACATCCCTATTCTCATTTTCAAAATTGCAGTAATAATCTTACCCACTTTACAGGTTAATTGTGAAGAATAAATGAAAGCATATCCGTAAAATGCTCGGCATAGTACCTGACACAATGAGTCCTCAATAAATGCTGGTGAGGGGGTAA
>PVJO010025395.1:0-22814 GCA_004026905.1 Hystrix cristata | reverse complement strand
GCCCTTGGGCTCCCAGGCCAGGTCGGGGTCGGGCAGGGCCCTGAGGCCTCTCCCTTCCTGGGGAGGTGCAGACCTGGCTGCAGAGTGGGAGCAGAGGGCAGGCGCTGTGGGCGAGGGCACCACCGCGAACCGGCTGGGCAGGTGCCGGCCTGGGCAGGCCTCAGGCAGTGACTGTGGTGGGCAGAGCCAGGCTAGGGGTGAAACTTACTCGGTCTGGTGGTGGGTAAGGGCAGAGAGGTGGAGACGCAGGGGCTGAACGGAGAGCCCTCCTAATGCTTCCTCAAGGATGTAGGCGGTATGAAAATACCTGCTTTACTTTCTTTTTTTCAGATGGGGTCTCCCTATGTAGCCCAGGCTGGCCTGGAACTCAGAGTGATCATCCCGCCTCAGCCTCCTGAGTGCTGCCCAGCAGCTGTATTAATATTTATGGAGGTCTGACTGCATGCCTATCTCTGTTCTGACTCCTCTTATCCCCACAACAGCTCCAGGAGAGTGTGCTGTCATGGTCATTATACAGATGAGGGCACTGAGGCACAGGGGCCTTCTGCCCAGGGTCTTAGAGGAGCAGGTGGCCGGGCCTCTAAACTCTCCACCCAAGGGGCAGATGCGCCTCTGACCTTCTAGGAGCTGAGACTCTAGGACAGAGACACACAAATGGATAAAAAAAAATAAACAGCTGGGCATGGTGGCACACGGATGTTATCCCAGCACTTGGGAGGCTGAGGCAGGAGGGTGGCTGCAAGTTTGAGGCCAACCTGAACTACATGGCAAGACTGTCTCCAAAAACAAAAAACAAAACAAAATTAATAGCCAGGCATAGTTGCACACAACTGTAATTCAGCACTCTGAGGAAGCTGAGCGAGGCTGGAGGATTGAGACTTTGAGTCCAACCTGGGGAACCAAAAAAAAAAAAAAAAAAACAAAGCCAAGGCCTTCATGCTGAGCTACATCCGCAGGCCCTTTATTTGTTGATTGATTTGGTGCCAGGGATCAAACTCAGGGCCTTGTGCTTGCTAGTCAAGCACTCAAACCACTGAGCTAAGTCCCCGGCCCCAAGACCCTAGCTTTAGTCCCCTGTACCAAGCAAAATAAAATGAAACCCAGAAGGTGATGCTCAGACTTGTCGAGTGTCATTTGATTGTGGCCTTTAAATGACACACAGGAGTTTTTGTTTTGTTTTATTTTGTTTTGTTTTAGTTTTTTGAGGCAGAGTCTCGCTAAGCAGTTCGGGCTGGCCTGGAACTCACTATGTAGCCACGGTTGGCCTTGAACTCCTGGCGCTCCTCCTGCCTCAGCCTCCTGTGTCCTGGGATGACAGTTGTGTGCCACCGAGCCCAGCACCAAGTGTCATTTGAAATTGCAGAGGAGGGAAGAGAGGCTCTGTGTCTTAGGCCTGTAATTCCAGCTATTAGGGAGGCCGAGGATGGAGGATCACAATTTTGAGTCTCAAAAACAAAACAAGAGAGCGGGTGGGGGGTGGGGGGAGATTGAAGAAGAGCGGGACAGATCAGGGAAGGTCTGTCTGGGGAGAGGATCAGCTGAGAAGGCCTGGGGAAGAGCGTTCCAGGCCTACGGGGCCTCCTGTTCAAAAGTGGGAGGTGTAGGAAGACATAGGGCCCCGCGAAGCTTTTTTTTTATCCATTTGTGTGTCTCTGTCCTGAAGACGAAGGCTGCGGGAGGCTGCGGAGCAGGGAGAAGCTGCCTGCGAGAGCTGCGGCCAGGTGTGCAGCGGCGGCCAGGGTCGGAGGCTCGGGCGCCCCAGGGACTCCTGACGTCTGTCGCAGACGCCACAGCCCGGGTCCCCAGGGTTCCTGCTCCGTGGGAAATAGGCGCGCCCGGCACCCGCGGCCGGAAGCGCTCCTCCGTGCCCCACAGAGCTCGCGGGTGAGATTGGTCCCGGGGAGGTGTGAAAAGGCCGCCGCCCTCCCCGGGGCGCTGCGCCCCTCCACAGAAGGAGGTCACTCAGCCAGCGCCGGCCGGATGCTCCGCGCCGCCAGCGCCCAGCGCCAGGCTGGGTCCGGGGAACCCGGGACACCAAGGCTTAACGCCTCGCCCCCAGCGAGCCCATTGGCTGCGCTGTCCCCGCGCGTGGCTCTGATTGGCCGGCGCCGTCCTGCCTACTCCGGAGAGCTGGGCCGGGAGCCTCCCAGGTCCCCAGGGGGCTCTGCCGGAGCTCGACTCCTGAGGGTCCCCAAGGATTAAGTGCGTGCAGGGCCTGGCGTGGGCGCCTTCGTGATTCCTCCCACAGGGACAGCCAAGACCCACCCCTCACCCCCAGTCTCTGGCTCCTGGGTCACCCTCTCTCCCACTGTGGCCAGCAAGGCCAGGGGTGGCCCGGGCAAAGAGCGTGGTCCCAGTGAAGGTCGCCGCGGTCACACTCAACCCCTTGTCCTGGCTGCGGATGAGCAGGGAGGGGCAGCTGGGCCCGGCTGGGAAGCTCCTGGGAACTGGGGGTTGTGAGGTGCCGGGCCGCAGGGCCGGCTGGGACAGGCCCGCTGGAAGAGCAGGGGCCTGGGAGAGGCGTGGGAGAGCAACACAGAGGTGACCGAGAAAAAGGGAGGGGTGGATAGAGAGAGAGAGAGAGAGGGAAAGGGAAAGGGGGACAGAGCGAGAGAGACAGGCGCACAGCAGAAACATCAGAGATCACGAGACCCCCCCATTTACTTTCTATTTTTTAGACAAGGTCTCTCTGTGTAGACTAGACTGGCCGACGACTGGCTGCGACCCTCCTGCCTCAGTCTCCCGAGTGCTGGGATGACAGGTGACACACGGCTCTCTCACTGTTCAGCAGACACTGATTAGGCACCGGCTGTGTCCCTACAGTGCCCACGATAGACTCATCTCCCTGTTCCCGTGGGGCTGGCTGGCTGGCAGTCTAGCGGGGACACAGTCTGGAAACACCAGAGGAGTAAATCACATTTGTCAGAAGCGATAAGGGTGACAGACACAAGGTGAGGGAAATGTTGGAACCAGGGGTCTGGACGGCCCAGACCCTCCTTATCTGGGGACGGGGACCCTCCCGTCGCGACCCTGCCTGCCCCCTCCCCTCCCCCACGCGCCTGGGCCCGAACTGGGAGCCCGACAGGAGGAGGAGCCTGTGCCATGAGCGGCGGGAATCTGGCGCGACAGGGCAGAGAACAAGCCACTGTGTGAAGACCCCTCCTGACCTGCTCTGCCCAGGTCCCGAGCCGATAGGGGTGCATTTGGGGTGCAGCCCAGGGAGGCTCGGTGGGGAAGGGGCAGAAAGTGGGGAGCAGTCGGCGCGCGGGCGCGGACGCCAGCCTGGGCCCCAGCCCTGCGGGCGCGGAGTGGGCGGCGGCTCGGATTCTGGCCGCCCCGCCTGCAGACCCCTCCCTCTCCCGCGCCTCCGGTCCTCCCACCGCGACGGGGCGGCCCCGGGAGCGCAGCCCAGACCCGGAGGGGGAAGCCGAGGGCTCGCCGGTGCCAGTCGCCGCCGGCTCGCTCTCCGGTGCCGCGGCGGGTGGCACAGGCTGGCAGCCACGGGCTGAGTGCCCGGGCCGCAGGGGGAGGGGGCACCGAGGGCCAGCGCCCCGCGCCTGCCGGCCCCAGCCCCGCCCCGGAGAGTGCGCTGGGCTCCGGGCAGCGGCACCGCCAGGGCGCACGGCTGGGGCGCACGGTGAGTGTGTCGCCCCGGGCCTTGAGGGTTCGAGGCACTGTCTGCGCGAGGAGGGGTCGTCCTGGCCGCGCTCGAGGCCTGGGGAGGCCCAGAGACCTTGCTGGGGAGGTCCTATCATTTCCCTCGGGGTCTCTAGGGGATGAAGGCAGAGGGCTCCCGGGGAGGTGCAGAGTGCCCGCAGGGGTGGGGGCGCGTGGAGTCCCCGGCCTCGCCCTCTCCTGACAGGTTACTTCCAGTGTCCCTATGTCCCATGCTGGGTGAGGGGGCTGGGGACGAGACCTCTGTGCGGTGCCCACATCGGACAAACGTGGCTCCGTGTGTTTGATGCCTCCTGGTCCCAGCCTGGCCAAGCCATTACCCCTCAGTCTGCGCCGCGTGTGGATCCCAGAGTGCGGCTGAAGCCATCAAGGCTGCTTCTGTCCCTTCCCCTCCCAGATCTCGGTTTTTTGATCTGAAGTAGGATGTACAGGACATTGAATCCGTTTCTGACTGCCTAGGTTGGTGTGGGAACGTGAAAATCTTTGTGCTAGCTTCTAGACAAAACGTTTCTTTTGCGCCAGGTGTGGTGGCACACACCTGTCATTCCCAGCACTTGGGAGGCTGAGGCAGGAGGATTGTTGCGAGTTCAAGGCCAGCCTGGGCTACACAGTGAGTTCAAGGCCAGCTGGAACTACATATCCAGACTCTGTCTGGGAAAAACAAATGTTTCTATTAAGCCTCAGTTTACTCATCTGTGAATTGGAACTAAGGGGTTTATTGCAGAGAGGATTAAAGGGCTCTGTCTCAGGTGGGAAGTGCTATTATGCTGTAATGACATGTGTGTCCCTGTGCAAAAAGCCAGTCTGTCCCAGGGCTCCTGCCTGCTGTCCTCGGGCCCTTCCCCTGTCACACAGGTGGGTGGCATCAGCTTTAGAACAGGGGTTTTACTGGAACGAAGGGTTTTTAGCAGGAGAAAGCCTAGCATGTAGCATGGGTGTGGAGTGTGGGGCCCTGGGCTCCAGGCTGGGTGTGGGTGGAGGTTGTGAAATCGTGGCCTTCACCAGTGGGTGTGAGACCCTGAATTTTGTTCCTGTGTAGTTTTACCTCTGTCTCTTTGTCCATGTATTGTATTTTATTTTTGCAGTACTGGGCATTGAACCCAGGGTCTTCACACTAAGCCACAATCCCCAGGTCTTTTTTTTTTTTTTTTCTGGTTTTTTGAGACACGGTCTTCCTGTGTAGTTCAGGCTGGCTTTGAATTCACTATACAGGCCAGGCTGGCCTCAAACCCACAGTGATCCTCCTGTCTCAGCTTCCTGAGTGCTGGGATTACTAGCCCTTTGTATTTTGAGACAGGGTCTTGCTAAGTGGTTGAGTTGCCCAGGTTGGGCTCAAACTTGTGATCCTCCTGCCTCAGCCTCCCAGAGTGCTAGGATTCAGGCCTGAGCCACCATGTCTTTCACCTGTATGATTTTTGTGTGTGTTTTCCTGTGTTTGGGGGTGTGTGATTGTGTGTTTTTTGCCTTTGTCTGTATGTATATATGCATGGGCCCATGTTACTCTTTATGTGTGTGGTCTTTGCTTCTTTTTTTTTTTTTTTGGTCCTGGGGATTGAACTCATTTTTGCTTTTATTTATGATCAGATATACCTCTAGATATCTCTGCATGTGTGTGTGTGTGTGTGTGTGTGTGTGTGTGTGTGTGTGTGTGTTTAGTGCTGGGGATTGAACCTAGAGCCTTCACACTGAGCTATATCCCCAGCCATTATAAATTTTTTTTTTTTATTTTGAGATGGGGTCTCACCAAGTTGTCACATTGTGCAGACCGGGCTTGAAATTGCAGTCCTCCTGCTTCAGCCCCCAGAGTCCTGAGATGACAGACCTGAGCCACCAAGCCTGGCTTAGTGTTTCTTTTTTACAGTAACGCCTGTCAGTCTGTCCCCTCCTGCTGCTAGTGCGTGTGTGCCTGTGTCCTCTCCATCTTGGGCCGTCCTTTGCCCCGTGACGCTGTGCGCGGGGGCAGCGAGCAGGGCTCAGGGCCCCTTGCCCGGGGCTCTCAGGTCTCTGCCTCCGCGCCGCGGACAGAACTCTTGGGGACATCCGGCTGACTCTGCCCTTCCTTCCCGCAGCCTCGCGGCGGCAGCCCATGGAGCCGGGGCTGCTGCGGCCGGCGCCGGTGAGCGAGGTCTTGGTGTTGCACTACAACTACACGGGCAAGCTGCGCGGGGCTCGCTACCAGCCGGGCGCGGGGCTGCGCGCCGACGCCGCCGTCTGCCTGGCCGTGTGCGCCTTCATCGTGCTGGAAAACCTGGCCGTGCTGCTCGTGCTCGCGCGCCACCCGCGCTTCCACGCGCCCATGTTCCTGCTGCTGGGCAGCCTCACGCTGTCCGACCTGCTGGCCGGCGCCGCCTACGCCACCAACATCCTCCTGTCCGGGCCTCTCACGCTGCGACTGTCGCCCGCGCTCTGGTTCGCGCGCGAGGGCGGCGTCTTCGTGGCGCTGGCCGCGTCTGTGCTGAGCCTGCTGGCCATCGCGCTCGAGCGCCACCTCACCATGGCGCGCCGGGGCCCCGCGCCCGCGGCCAGTCGGGGGCGCACGCTGGCGCTGGCGGCCGCCGCCTGGGGGGTGTCCCTGGTCCTGGGGCTGCTGCCCGCGCTGGGCTGGAACTGTCTGGGCCGGCTAGAAGCCTGCTCCACCGTGCTGCCGCTCTACGCCAAGGCCTATGTGCTCTTCTGTGTGCTGGTCTTCGTGGGCATCCTGGGCGCCATCTGTGCGCTCTACGCGCGCATCTACTGCCAGGTGCGCGCCAACGCACGGCGCCTGCGGGCGCGACCGGGAGCCACCAGGGCCGGCGCCACCCGCGCGCGTCGCACCCCGCGCTCCCTGGCGCTGCTGCGTACCCTCAGCGTGGTGCTCCTGGCCTTCGTCGCCTGCTGGGGTCCCCTGTTCCTGCTGCTCCTCCTCGACGTGGCGTGTCCCGCGAGGGCCTGCCCCGTGCTCCTGCAGGCCGATCCCTTCCTCGGCCTGGCCATGGCCAACTCGCTGCTCAACCCCATCATCTACACCCTCACCAACCGCGACCTGCGCCACGCGCTCCTGCGCCTGCTCTGCTGCGGCCACCGCCCCTGCGGCCCACGCCCTGGCGGCTCCTCGCCATCCGGGAGCGCGGCCGGGGCCTCGGGGGGCCTGCGACGCTGCCTGCCCCCGGGCCTGGACCTCAGCTCCGAGCGCTCCTCGCGTCAGGCCGACGCGCTAGACACCAGCGGCTCCACCGGCAGCCCTGGCGCAGCCACAGCCGCCCGGACCCTGGTGTCCGGCCCTGCAGCGGACTGATGGCGCCGCACCCCCGTGGCCCCTCCCAAGAGCTGTTCTGAAGTTTTCTTTTTTAAATAAAGAATTTGTAGGAAACACAGCTGAACGCGGTGGAGGAGGAAAAGACACAGGGAAAATGTAAACCTCATCGCAGTGAACAGAAAAAATCCTTGAGCCCGTCGTGGTGGTGCACGCCTGTGATTCTAGCATTTGGAAGGCTGAGGCAAGAGGATTCTCGCGAGTCTGAGGCCAGCATAGTGAGTTCAAGGCCAACCTGAACTACATTGTGAGACCTTGTCTCAAACAACAACATCAAAAAATTCCTTGCCTTCATGGAACTGGAGTTCTGGTTGGGGACACAGACGAAAACTCAGTGATGTAATAATGGAGATGATTCCGGTGACAACACAGGCATGAGATGGTGTAGAGGCAGTGATCCGGGCTGAGATGCCATGGTCCTGGGGACCCCTGAAGCAGTGAGGACGTGGCGGGTGCAAAGGCCCTGGGGCAGAAATGTGCCATGGGTTCCATGAACAGGGAGGATCTTGGAAAGAACGGGACTTGGTGAGGACAGGAGATGACGGGGCAGACTTGGCAAGGCCCTGTGGCCACTGTGGGGGGTGTGCATGGGGCCCAGAAGGTGACGGGGACAGCGTGGGTCCAGAGGAGACTTCCACTATGCTTGGACCAGTGAGGTTCTAGCCAGAGTTTAGAGCGTGGAGACAGACTGAGGAATATGGTGGGGGCTGGGGATTTAGCTCACGGTTAGAGTGCTTGCCTAGTAAGCACAAGGCCCTGAGTTTGATTCCTGGCACCAAAAAAAAAAAAAAAATGAGGAATACGGTGTGAGTATGGGTAGAGTAAGCTTCCAAATACGACTCTGAGTGAGAAACTCTGGTCTTGACAACAAATTTTTATTTTTTTTATTTTTTGTAGTCCTGGGGATGGAACTCAGGGCCTTGACACTGAACTACATCCCCAGACTCTTTTTTATTTATTTATTTTGAGGCAGGGTCTCGCTGAGTTGCCAAGTTGCCCGGGCTGGGCTCAAACATGCACTCCTCCTGCCTTGCCTCCCTAAGTATTGGGATCTCAGGCATGTTCTGTGGGCTGGAGTGTGCTCCATGGTAGAGCGCTTGCTCGTGGAGCACGTGGGAGGCCCTGGGTTCCAAATTCTTTGAGATGTGTGATCGTTTATTTTAAAAAATACAGACATAATAAAATAAGAACAATTACCACTTATTATGCTTGGCTAGTCCCCTGCACTAAGTTAGGCCTAGGAATTATTTTTTTCACCCTTGCTGTAACTGGGTTTTTTAGTTTTCTGAGACAGAATCTTGCTTTGTAGTTCAGTGTGGTTTTGAACTCTATATGTAGCCCAGGCTGACCTCGACCTCTGGGAGATCTTCCCGCCTCAGCCTCCACATCGCTGCATTACAGGCGTGTACCAACATACCCGGCTATTGCAACTTCGGAAAGTAGGGGTCCTCACCCCGATTTGACAGACCGAACTGCAGAGAGGGGGCCCCCCCGGGACCAGTCCGGGCTGTCCCACCCCGCTGGCGGAAGGAGGCCTCTCAGGGTCTGGCAAGACCAGGCCAATCCTCCCTCCCCCGGGGGTCGCATTCTTGCTTGGGAGTGATACCAGGGTCCCGTTTGTGCCCATAAAAGGCTCCAGGCGCCCTGGCAGGGCCCCCTGCGGGTCTCCAGACACATTCCTGAACGCCGCGCTGCAGGGCTGGCGGGGCGGGGGTGGGGTGGGGTGGGGTGGGGGTCCGACTTTGCGCTCAGGCCGTGACGCGCCACCTGCTGGGAGACATCGGAACTTCAGGCAGCTGCAGAGACAGCTACGCGGGGTCGCTGCCTGGCTTTTGGAGCGCCTGCCCTCCCGCCTCACTCAGATTATTTCTGCCGCGCAGGCGCATGGAAAACCAGCCTGCTTCAGAAATACAAAGTGCACCCGAGCCCGGGGTCGCGGGCTGAGCTCGCTCTGGGGGCCCCTGTCCCCAGGCTACTGTAATCTCCAGGAGAACCCAAGGCCTTCCCAACACTGATGAAGATTGTTTGGTGATACAGTGGTGGGGGATTTATAGATTTTTTTTTCTTCCAGTAATTTGAAAAAGCACCTAGTTCCTCCTCCTGGTCACCGTTACTGGTGAGATTCCTAGGGAAGTTCCAGAACTACTTTGTGGATAAATGAACTGCAATGGCACTTTTTATTCTTATTTTTATTATTTTAGACAATGTCTTGTTATATATTCCAGGCTGACCTTGAACTCCCGGCCATCCTCCTGACTGAGCCTGTAGAGTGCTCAGATTACAGACGCCTGTCATCACACCTGGTCCTCCTAGTTTTTTGTTTTTTTTCTTTTTTTTTTTGGTGCTGGGGATCGAACTCACGGCCTTGTGCTTGCAAGGCAGGCACTGTAACCACTGAGCTAAATCCCCAGCCTCTCCTAGTTTTTTTGAGACAAGGTCTAGCTAAATTGTTAAATTGCCCAGATGGGCTCAAACTAGTGATCCTCTTGACTCAGCCTCCTCAGTGCTGGGATTACAGGTGCACACCACAACTGGCGCCCACACACATTGTATTTAATTTTATTATTTGATACAGGGCCTCCCTATGTTCACCAGGCTGGCCTCAAACTTCTTGGCCTCAAGTGATCCTCCTGCCTCTGCCCCTCAAGTAGCTGGGACTCCAGGCATCCACCCCCGTGTCCCTCCAGGCACATATTCATATGGTCTTGCTGTCCAAGTCATTTTGGGCTGCCATCACCACGACCCCTCTTGTTCTTTTCTACATTTAAAAGTTATGCAGATAAATAAACCCGGCATGGCGGAGCATGCCTGTATTCCCAGGACTCTGAGAGGCTGAAGCAGGAGGATCTCAATTTGGAACACAGCCTAGACTCCTTAATGACTTAGTGAGACTGTCTCAAAATAAAAAATTTAAAAAGGGCTAAGAATGTAGCTCATTGTGAAGGCCCTGGGTTCAATCCAATAACTCCCAAATAAATAAATTATTTAGTTATGGGTGCTGGGGATCCAACTCAGGGCCTTGGGCTTGTTAGGCAAGTACTCTACCACTTACGCTAAATCCCCAACCCCCAAAATAAGTTCTAAAAAATATTTTTGTTTTTGGTTTTTTGAGATACTGTCTTGCTATGCAGTCCAGGCTGATCTTGAAATCACTGTGTAGCCCAGTTTAGCCTCAAACTCCTGGTGATCCTCCTGACTCAGCCTGCCCATTGCTGGGATTACAGGTGTGTGCCATTACGCCCGGCTTGATTCTGTACATTCTACTGAAGGTACTATTCGGGTACAGAATCCTCCCGCGCATGTCCAGTGGACACCCTCTGCACTGCTGGTTCGCAGGACCTCCAGATTCGATTTTGAGAGATACAAGAGTGCTCGGTGAATGTGAGCCTGGGCTGTCGGTGTACTGGCTGACGTTGCTAGGGCGCCCCCTCTGGGAATTTCCGAAACTGCAGCTTCACACCGCGAAGGAGAACTCCACACCAGCCCCTTGGCGTTTTTAATTTACCCCAGACCCTAAACCCGGACCTTGAGTCCTCCAGAAACGAAACCTGCAGGCCCCAGAAACTTTTTTTTTTAAAAAGACCAGCATATTTTCCTTGTATTCTTCACTTCCTTTTCATTTATACGGACTCCTTAAAATAAATTTAAGAGCCGGGCGTGGTGGCGCATGCCTATCATCCCAGCGCTCAGGAGGCTGAGGCGGGAGGAAGGCCGTGAGTTCGAGGTCAGCCTAGATTACATAGCGAGACCCTGTGTGAACAAACAAAATACAACTGAGTAGATAACTCCAGCTGGATCCTTGGGAAGCTGGACAGTGAGGCCTGAGCCGTTCGGAGTTAAAGGCAGAAGTGAAGGTGTTGGCGACGTCCCCCCGGGGCAAAGCCAGGCGGATGAGGGCAGAGGGGACAGGAGAAGGCGCCTGGCCCGCACCTGGGCAGGGCGGGAACCTCCTGTCCTCGCCCCGCCGCGCCCTTCCCGCCCTCTCCCCGCCTCCTCCCCGCGCGTCCCCCACCCGAAGGCGCCACCTCCCCGGCCACGCCGCCGCCTGCAGCCCAGGTCCCCCGACGGCAGCGACGCCCTGGGGTCACGGGCACCAAAGGCTGCCTAGGATCCGCTCCGACCAGGCCGCAGCCCTCGGGCTTCCCGGAAGCGCGGCGCGTGGCTGGCACTGCTGTGCCCTGCAGCAGCCCCAGCGCCCCGGGCACCCCCATCCCGCGGGACACGGACGCAGGCGACGCGGGGTCCGAGGTGAGCACGGGCGCACGCAAGTGAACAGCAGCTTCCCCCGCCAGGGCTCGAACCTGGGGCGCTGCCGAGCGCGCCTTCGCGTCCCCGCCGTGGTGCGCGGCGCGCGCCGAGGTCCCCGCGCTGGGGCCGCGCGGCTCGGTGGCCGTGGGCGGGGGCGGACGGATGGCCCCGCTGCCGTCTCGCCGCCTGCGGCGAGGGATCGGGGACTCTTATTGTGACACGGCCCGCCGCGTGTGCTTAGTCACGGTGACCTGGGCGCTGCGCCTCCCCCCCCCACCCCGGCGGCGGCGATGGAGGCGCCCGGGCTCGGCAGGCGGAGGCGGAGCCCGGCGCGGCCATGGCGGGGTGAGTGAGCGGCCTGGGCCCCGGAGCGGCCACCGCGGCCCACGCGGGTCACGGCGCCGGGGTCCTGGCCCTGGGGAGCCGCGCGCTGCGACCCAGGCGACCCGGAGGGCCCCGATCACGGCCAGGAGGGCGCGGCCCGGGCCGATCTCGGCGCTGGATGCGGCCACTCGCGGGGTGGCCCGAGAACCCCCGAAATCGGGCTGGAGCCCCCAAGAGCGCCGCCGGCTCCGCGTCCCGGGAGCCCCGGGGCCTTCTTGGGGTGCCCGGCACGCGCCCTGGGGTGGCAGCGAAGGCCCGCGGCGGGGTCACTTCCCGCTCCAGGCCTTGGTGGCGCTCCTAGGTGGCGCATGCGCAGTCGCCCGGCGCGCCCGGGGGAGGGGCGCCCTGCGTCCTGGGGCACCGCGGACCCCTTGGCCGAAGACCCTGCGAGCCCGGGTCTCGGCGCCCGAGAGTGCACCCAGCAGCGCCCCGGGCTCGGTGGGCGAGGGCGCGCTGCCAGGCACCGTGCGCTGGCACCCGGACAGCCTTCACCGCGAACCAACTCGGCGACAACTGTGCGGGGCCAGGTCCCCGGCCCGGGGCGCAGCAGAGAGGGGGCCGCGCAGACCCGCAGGCGGCGCGCCCTGCGCTCTGGGGCGCAGCGGTGGGGGCGACAGGGACCTCAGCAAACCAGCAGAGGGGAGCATTTCAGCCCCCGCTAGCAATAGGGAGGAGGTGACCCTGGGTTGAGCCCGGAATCTGGGGCGCCCCTGCAGATCCTGCCCCTCCCCATTCCGCTTTCAAAACACAGCGCGTCCCTGCTGTCTCCGCGGCCTCACGAGTCTTGGTTCCCACACCGCCCCTCTCCTGCTGTCCGCGGGCCTTTGCACTTGCCGTCTGCACTATCTGGACAACCCCCTCCCACCCCTTTCCTAGTTCAAGTGTGTCTCAGCCCCAACCTCACCTTCTCAGAGGCCTGAGCTACCTGATTTAAAGTAACTGCCCCCAAGTGACAAAGTGGCTTACACATGGCCACAGTGCTGTTGTAATTTTCTTTCCCTTTTCTTTTAATTTCTCTCTTTATTTTTGAGACAGGGTCTTGCTAGGTAGCCCAGGCTGGCCTGGAATTTGTGGCCATCCTCCTGTTCCAGCCTCCACAGTGCTGGGATCGCGGGCGCTGGCCACCTTTCAGAAAGGAGGCCTGGCGGGTGCTGGCGCAGCCCAGGCCCTGCCCCCAGCTCTTGTCCTCTCCCTCCCCCAGGCCTCTGAGTGCCACTCGTGGTCTTGCACCTTGTCACCTGGAGCCCCATGCAGCCGGAACCCAGGCCTAGCAGGGCCGGGGCCCGCAGCCGATTCCTGCCCCTGCAGTCTGAGTGCCCCGAGGGGCCCGGGGACACGGTGATGTACGCGTCCACCGAGTGCAAGGCCGAGGTGACCCCGTCCCAGGACGGCAACCGCACCTTCAGTTACACGCTGGAGGACCACACAAAGCAGGCCTTTGGCATCATGAATGAGCTGCGCCTCAGCCAGCAGCTGTGCGACGTCACCCTGCAGGTGAAATACCAGAACATCCCCACGGCGCAGTTCATGGCGCACAAGGTGGTGCTGGCCTCGTCTAGCCCCGTGTTCAAGGCCATGTTCACCAACGGGCTACGTGAGCAGGGCATGGAGGTGGTGTCCATCGAGGGCATCCACCCGCTGGTCATGGAGCGGCTCATCGAGTTCGCCTACACCGCGTCCATCTCCATGGGCGAGAAGTGCGTGCTGCATGTCATGAACGGCGCCGTCATGTACCAGATTGACAGCGTCGTGCGTGCCTGCAGCGACTTCCTGGTGCAGCAGCTGGACCCCAGCAACGCCATCGGCATCGCCAACTTCGCAGAGCAGATCGGGTGCGCCGAGCTGCACCAGCGTGCCCGAGAGTACATCTACATGCACTTCGGGGAGGTGAGCCCGGAGGGGCTTGGGGACCACGGTCAGGAGGAGGACCGGGGGCAGAGAGATGTCATCGCCATCTCCCCTGAGATGAGAAGGGTCAAGGCCGGGAACTGCAGCTGGGCATGGTGATGCACGCCTGTCATCCCAGCACTCGGGAGGCTGAGGCAGGAGGATTGCTGCGAGTTTGAGGCCAGCCTGGGCTGTATAGCGAGTTCAAGTCCAGCCTGGACTACATAGTGAGACCTTGTCTCAAAAGAATAAAAATAAAAAAGGCTGGGAACTGGAGGAACCCCAGGGTCTGGGCTTCTATTCGGCAACTCTAGGGTGAACGATAAAGGTGTGGTCTTCACGGGTCACTAAGTGCCCTGGTTCCCCGAGGTCAGAGATGGGGACAGGGTGTGGTGAATGTGCCAGCAGCCAATCCCGGGTACACTAAGCAGGTAGTCAGCTGCAAATATTTAGTAAGCACCTGTGACACAATGCAAACGGCAGGTCTGATCCTTAGTTGTGTTTTCTTGGGTGCTCAGGGTGGTGTGTTTATACCAGTTTCTGCTTTCGTTTTCATTTCTCCATGCAGGAAGCTGGCAAGAGAGATAAGCAAGAGTTATTTTTATTTTTTAAGAGTTATTATTCAAAAGAGCACAATAACATCCAAGTGTGGTGGTGCCTGCCTGTAATCCCTAGACCCTGGGAGGCTGAGGCAGGAGGATCAAAAGTTCCAGCCCAGCCTGGGAAAATTAGACATTTAGTAAGACCCCAACTCAGAATAAAAAATAAAAAGGGCCAGAGATGTAGCTTGGTGTCAAGGCCCTGGGTTCAAAAATATAAAATAAAATACTGTGTGTCTTTGGGGGATGGATGTAGCTCAGGGGTGGAGTGCTTGCCTACCATGCATGAGGCTCTGGGTTCTATCCCCAGCACTGCAGGAAAGAAAAAGAAGAGAATGTCTTTGCCTATTTACTTGTACATGTGCTGCCTGCCTGGCATGTATTATTAGCTCATTTAATCCACACAACTTGTGAGACTCATTCTATTTGATATTTAATTTAGACAGGATCTGGCTTTGTAGTCAAGTCTGGCCTTGAACTATGTATCCCAGGCTGGCCTGGAACTCATGGCAATCCTTCTGCTTCAACCTCCCGGGTAGCGGGATGACAGGAGAGTGCCACCATGCCTTTCTTGAGACTCATATTAATTGAAACTCCGTTTCACAGATAAGGAAACTGAGACTGTCAGAGGCTGGTTGAGTAAATGGTCCAAGATCATTGAATGCAGCTGGGCGTGGAGGTGCACACTTGTCAATCCAAGACTGTGGGAGGCTGAGTCAGGAGGATTCTAAATTCCAGGCCAGCCCAGGCAACCTAGCCAGACATCTCAAAATAAAAAAAATTTTCAAAAAGGACTAGGGATGTAGCTCAGTGCAAAGGCCCTGGGTTGCATCCCCCGTACTATGCACGCGAGCACTTTTTTTTCTTTTGGCATGACCTGGTTCCTTGGGGAGGGACCCCTGGGAATCAGCCTGTCACACTAGCGCCCTCTGCAGGTGGCCAAGCAGGAGGAGTTCTTCAACCTGTCACACTGTCAGCTGGTGACGCTCATCAGCCGGGACGACCTGAACGTTCGCTGCGAGTCCGAGGTGTTCCACGCCTGCATCAACTGGGTTAAGTACGACTGCGAGCAGCGGCGCTTCTACGTGCAGGCGCTCCTGCGCGCCGTGCGCTGCCACTCGCTCACCCCGCACTTCCTGCAAATGCAGCTGCAGAAGTGCGAGATCCTGCGGAGCGACGCGCGCTGCAAGGACTACCTGGTGCAGATCTTCCAGGAGCTCACACTGCACAAGCCCACGCCGGCCATGCCCTGCCGCGTGCCCAAGGTGGGCCGCCTCATCTACACGGCCGGCGGCTACTTCCGCCAGTCGCTCAGCTACCTGGAGGCCTACAACCCGAGCGACGGCAGCTGGCTGCGCCTGGCCGACCTGCAGGTGCCCCGCAGTGGGCTGGCGGGCTGCGTGGTGGGCGGGCTGCTCTACGCCGTGGGCGGCCGCAACAACTCCCCGGAGGGCAACACCGACTCCAGCGCCCTGGACTGCTACAACCCCATGACCAACCAGTGGTCGCCCTGTGCCCCGATGAGCGTCCCCCGCAACCGCATCGGCGTGGGTGTCATCGACGGCCATATCTACGCCGTGGGGGGCTCGCACGGCTGCATCCACCACAACAGCGTGGAGAGGTAGGTGTCTGGGCCCCCAGGGCGGGGCACCTGCCTCCATCCAGTTGTGGCTGACCCTCCGTCTGGGATGGTGTGGATTCTCCCCAATGCTGATTTTGATTTTTTGAGACAGGGTCTCGCTGTGCAGTTCAGGCTGGACTTGAACTCATTGTGTAGCCAGGCACACTTTGAACTACAAAGATCCTCCTGCCTCAGCCTCCCCAGTGCTGGGACATCTGGCGTGTGCTTCTCTCTAATGCCGAGTGTCTGTGTCTGCTTCCTGCCTTCAGGAAGTAGGGGCTGGCAAGACAAAAAGCTATGAACTCCTGGGAAACGTGTAGCCTGTGACTTTGTACCACGTGTCTAGGGCTGGTAATTCCTGATGGGAATTTCCCAGACCCAAATGGCTTCTTTGAAGCCCGATGTGGTGGTGCACGCCTGTCACCCCAGCACTTGGGAGGCTGAGGCAGGAGGATCCCAAGTTCCAGCCCAGCCAGAACAACTTAGCAACTTAAGTGAGACCCTGTCTCAAAATAAAAAATAAAAAGGGCTGGGGATCTAGCTCAGTGCCAAGGCCCTGGGTTCCATCCCCAGTACCGCTCCAGAGCACCCCCCCAAAACAAAACAGGCTCCCCAGCCAATGAGCTGGTAGAAATCCAGAATCTGTGGGTTTGGCACAAGCTACAAAATGGGACTCCCAAATCAGTGCGCGAGGCTTCTAATGTGTGTGGTCTATGAATAGGATGGTGGGATGGTGCATCACCCTCAGCAGCCCACTTTCAAGAAGGAAAGGGACACTATTAATAACTCCAGGAACACAGGTATGAACTGGAAGTACCTGGGCCAACGGGACGTGCGATTGCCCACCTCTGTCACAGTGCTGTGAGGAAGCCACCGGGCGGTAGCCTAGGTGTTAGCGTTGGGGTTCCGGGGTCAAATGTTAGTGCCACTGCCCATTGGTGGCCCTGCCCTGTCACCTTCGTGGGTCTTCATCTCATCCTCTGTGGCATGAGGGACAATGAGGATGTCATCTGTCCCCCAGCCCGGGTAGGGCTGTATTGATGTCACACACTTAGTGCTCAACCTGAGACCAGGCGATGAATGGTATGACCTTGCTTGGACAATGGATGGCTGTGAGCCTCAGTTTCCTTATCTGGAAAATGGAGCCATGTTCTGTCCCTCCTTGGAGACCGTTTGTCAGGGCTCAAGAATTCAAGTGTGAGCCAAGAGTGGTGGTGCACATCTGTTATCCCAGCACTCAGGAGAGAGGCAGAGGCAGGAGGACCACAAGTTTGAGTCCTTCCCGGGCAACTTAGTGAGACTCTGTCTCCAAATGAAAAATTAAAAAGGGCTGGGGGTGGAGCTCAGCGCTGGAACACCCTGGGTTCAAACCCCAGTACCAGCAAAAAATAAAAAAATAAGAGCTCCAGTGTACGAAGTGCTAGAGGAGCCCCGGGCCCTTAGTCGCGTGCCAGTGGGGGTCACGGTGGTGCCCTCGTCCTCGTGTCCACTGCAGGTATGAGCCCGAGCGGGACGAGTGGCACTTGGTGTCCCCGATGCTGACCCGGAGGATCGGTGTGGGCGTGGCTGTCCTCAATCGCCTGCTGTACGCCATTGGGGGCTTCGATGGCACGAACCGCCTCAACTCAGCCGAGTGCTACTACCCGGAGTGCAACGAATGGCGCCTGATCACCCCCATGAACACCATCCGCAGCGGGGCAGGTGGGGGGCTGCAGGGCGGGAGTCTAGGATCATCCCACCCGGGCCGCCTGCTCAACCCCGGCCCTGTGGTCAGGCAGGAAAGCTACAACTTCCATACTCCATGGCTCCCTCTCCTGCTTTGCTTGCTTCTTTTTCTCTTTTTGGGTTACTGGGATCATCGATGGGCTCACAACACTAGGCAAGCACTCCCCACTGTGCCACAAACCACCACCACCCCAGCCCTTTTTATTTTTATTTCGAGACAGGATGTCACCAAGTTGCCCAGGCTGGCGTCCAACTTGCGATCCTCCTGCCTCAGCCTCCTGAGTAGCTGGGATCACAGGCGTGCGCCACCACAGCCAGCTCTTGGCTTTGTTTCTGAGGGATTCCTCAGGACGGGGAGAGGAGAGGGGAAGGTGGTGGCTGGGGTCCCCCAAAACCAGGCCCCAGAGTGACCCCTCCCGTTTGGTGTGGTTTAGGAGTCTGTGTGCTGCACAACTGTATCTATGCTGCGGGGGGCTATGACGGTCAGGACCAGCTCAATAGCGTGGAGCGCTACGATGTGGAGACGGAGACCTGGACGTTTGT
Source organism: Hystrix cristata (assembly GCA_004026905.1). Lineage (NCBI taxonomy): Eukaryota > Metazoa > Chordata > Mammalia > Rodentia > Hystricidae > Hystrix > Hystrix cristata. Next base: position 4,840 of record PVJO010025395.1, on the reverse strand, counting down.
GGCCCCCATGAAGCATCGGCGAAGTGCCCTGGGGATTACCGTGCACCAGGGGAGGATCTATGTCCTTGGTGAGACCCTGGGGGGTGGGGACGGGGTGGAGTCTGGACTGGGGATGCTGGGGATCGAACCCACGGCGTTTGCACTGAGCTACAGCCCCAGCTCTTTATACATTTTCAATTTCGAGCCAGGGTCTCACTCAGTCTCTAAGTTGCCCAACCTGGGCTCCAGCTTGGGATCCTCCTGCCTCAGCCTTCCTGGGTGCTTGAATGACAGGAATGCACCACCGCACCTGGCTGTCCCCCTTCTTTCTGCCCTCAAAGGTAGCATGAGTAGTGACTGTCCCCTCCGCTCTCCCTGCAGGAGGCTATGACGGTCACACGTTCCTGGACAGCGTCGAGTGCTACGACCCAGACACGGACACCTGGAGTGAGGTGACCCGCATGACATCCGGCCGGAGCGGGGTGGGTGTCGCCGTCACCATGGAGCCCTGCCGGAAGCAGATCGACCAGCAGAACTGCACCTGTTGAAGCACTTGTGCTTCTTGGGCAAAAAAAGAGAGAGAGAAAATGGCCTGAACCGCAGCATTGTTTTCATGCATAAAACAGGGACAAAAAAAAGTGACAGCAGAGCCCCGTCCTCCAGGAGGGGGCCGGGCTGCCTCTGTGTTCAGGTGACGCGGCCAGAAAGAAGAGAGACCAGAGTGGGCCGCCAGGAGCCCCTGCAGCCGCGGCCCGGGGACCCCGTGGGCCCGCGACTGGGCCCGGCAGCCGCCACCTCCCTCCGCGGGGCGAGCAGGTGCCACTCGAGGCCGCTCTTGTGTTCTGCGTCTTCACGGCCGGCGCCCGGAGCCCTGGACAGGGGCCAGGTGAGGCCTCGGGCCGAGGTCCCTTGGGAAGCGAGGTCCCCAGGGCTGGGTCCTCTGGAGAAGCCACCAGCGACGCGGCCGGGACAGTCACTCTGGAGATAAATAACCCTGTAAGTTTCCAGTGAAAATAAAGAGCAAGCTAACACCGTCTTCCACCCAGGCCGTGAGCGCACATCGTAAGCCCTAGAGACAGGAGCGACAGGAAACTTTTCACCTGAAAGACAGCGGCCGCTTGGATTTAGGGCGTGATTTGAAACCGGTTTGTTAATCTCAAGCTCGTCCTACTTCTTCGCTGTGTAGGACGCCTCTTTCCCATGGCCAAGCCACGAATCTGCCCGTCACTTTTTTTTTTTTTTTAAAACAGTCTAACTATGTAGTTCAGGCCGGCCTTGAACTCACTATGTAGCCCAGGCTAGTCTCAAACTAGTGGCGATCCTCCTGCCTCAGCCTCCTGAGAGCTAGAAAGAGTTGTGCACCACAATGCCTAGCTCAGCACAGTTTATATTATAAGACAAACCATCTCAAACACGCCTTCTGAATTTTATGACAATCCGGCCATTTTTAAAAAAATGTGTAAGACTGTTTAACTTTACAAATATTTCAGCATTCCAAACATACAAAAAAAAGTAATGGGACATCGCATATCACATTTTGAGTATGAAGGTTCTTAAACTTTCATTGATGTGGTGGCTCTTTTCTGAGAATGAAGAGTTCTACAGCTTGTTTAAAAACAAACAGTTGAGAAAGAAACATTTTAAATCTACCTAACAAGAAAAACAAAAATCCAAACACTTCTCATGTCAACAATCTGGCCATTTTTCTGCAACTTGATTTTATCTCAGTGTTTTGTTTTTGGTGTGTGTATTACTGGGGATCAAACGCAGGGATGCTCTGCCATGGAGTTATACCCCAGGCCCCTTTTAGTCTTTATTTGGAGGCAAGGTCTTGCTGAGTTGCCCAGGCTTGGTTGAACTTGCAATCCTCCTGCCTCAGCCTTGCAAGTGCTGGGATGACAGACCTGCGCCGCTGTACCTGGCTGGGGCCTGGATAGTAAAAGGACAAAGAGAAGCTGGGGATTTAGTTCAGTGGTTAGAGCCTATGCCTTGCAAGCACAGGGCCCTGAGGTCAATCCCTGGCACCAGAAAAAAAAAAAAAAAGGACAAAGAGATTGCTGGGAAATGGGCTAACTGAGGATGGTTTTAGGTGAGGGCTTTGTGGCCTGTTCCCTTCTCAACAATCTGAATACAGTGTGTTTCTTGGATCTTTTTACTGATCAGCGATTTGCATCAGGTGTAGAGAAAAGATGAATGAAGATCCAGATGTGGTGGCACACACCTGTCATCCCAGCACTCAGGAGGCTGAGGCAGGAGGATTGCCAAGAATTCAAAGCCAGCCTGGACTACATAGTGAGCTCAAGGCCAGCCCGGGCTGCATACTTAGACCTTGTCTCAAAAAAACAAAACAAAAACAAAAACAAGGTGGGCTGCCTCGATATGCCCAGAAGTTCTGTGGTCTTATTTTAAGGTTACCGTGGAACTGCAACCCCATCTACTCAAGAGGCTGAGGCAGGACAATCACAAGTTCAAGTCCAGCCTAGGCCACTTAGGAAGATCCTGTCTCAAAATAAAAAATAAAAAGGGCTCGAGGGTGTAGCTCAGTGGCAGAGGGCTTGGCGCGCACAGGCATCAGTTCCCAGAGTGCTTCGGTGCAGTGCTGGACCCTGCTGTGCTCTGCAGAGGGATGTTAAAGAGGCCTCCGTCATCAGGGAAAGTTCTGGAAACACCGGTCCACCCTGCAGGGGAGATTCGCACACAAGGCAGCGCCAGAGCAGTTGCACCCCCAGTGTGAGGTCAGGTTTAGGTGATTTGGCTCCAACACTTTGAGTATTAGCCCTCGAGTACACTTACCTGCAAAAAAGATCCTTGGACCCCTGCTGGCTGGCAAGGCCTGCAGCAGCTGCTGCCCCAACACAAGTGCAACTTTTGTTCCTGTTAATTTTTTTTCTTTTTTTTTTTTTGAGGCAGGATCTCGTTATGTAGACCAGGTTGTCCTTGAACTTGCAGCAGTCTTCTTGCCTCAGCCTCCTGAGCTGGGTGACCACCTCCCCCGGGTTTGCCTGGAACTTTCCCCATTTCAACTTTGAGAATCCCTCAGTTCTGGTTAAACCGGAACCAGTTGGGTGCAGTGATGCACACCTGTAATCTCAGCAGCTGGCTGGGGACCCAGAGAGTGAAGAGTCTGCCGAGCTGTAAGTGAGAGGTAAAAGTGATGGTGGTTGGGGTTGAACAGGTGACATGTGAGGGAGAGGGGGACCCCGATTAGATAGGAAGAGGCCCTTGAGAGTTGCCTGTCTGGAATTCCCACCTCCTTCTCCTTTTTTCTTTTCCTTTTTTTTTTGGTCTGTTGAGACTGGGTCTCGCTATGTAGTTCAAGCTGGCCTAGAACTCACTATGTAGCCTGAGCTGGTCTCAAACTAGTGGCGGTCCTCCTGCCTCAGCCTCCCGAGTGCTGGGATTGTAGGAGATGGGTTATGTGCCACTGCACCAGGCCTGAGGATAACCATTAGCAACAGCACAGTATTTGCCCTTGTTATTTCAAGCTCCTGGGCTGGGGTGGAGCTCAGGGTGTGAGGCCCTGGGTTCCACCTGCCAGGGCCAAAAAGAAAAAGAAAATAAGAAGTCAAAGAAAAAGAAACAAAATCTTCACTGACTGACCTTTTGTGCAGGCCATCAGCGCTCCCTGCCAACCCACAGGTGTTTGTAGTCCCTGAAGGAGCACAGCGCCCCCTCGTGGGTGTCTTTTTGAGACATGGTCTCCGCGTGTAGCCCAGGCTGGTCTTGAAATCATGCAGCCCAGGCTGGCCTCAAACTCACTGGGATCCTCCTGCCTCAGCCTCCCGAGTGCTGGGATGACAGGCGTCTCCACCATACCCGGTCTAGTCGCCAGGCCAGTGCACAGCGGGCTAGAGGTGGAGACGTGGCCCACAGGCCTGAGGGTGTGGCTGGTAGAGGGATTATCTATAGCAGTTGGAATTGTGGCCAACAATTAATTATATATTTCAAAGTAGCTAAATAAAACAGGATCTGAATGTTTCCACAAAGGAAGAATAAATGTTTGAGAGGATGGCAAAGCCAATTACACATTGCATACACTGTAGCCCATAAATACTATATATACAATTATTGTATGTCCATGACACAAAGACATATTAAAGCTGAGCCTATACTTCGCTGGGAATGCTGAGGCAGGTGGAGCCCAAGTTTGAGACCAGTCTGGGCAATTTAGTGACTTAGTGAGATCATGTCGCAAAATAAAACATAAACAGGGCTGGAGATGGAGCTCAGTGCCAAGGCCTGGGCTCTGGCGGGGGTGGGGGGGACCAGGATGCGGGGGTCCCCAAGATGAAACTGATGATCCGGGCCAGGCACTGAGACTTGGGTCCCCTCGGGAGGAGGGAACGACTCTGGGTGACTCCCAGGATAAAAGACAGCGCCAGGTGTCCCCCCGAGGGAGGGCGGACCGATGCCAGGGTATTCTCAGGAAAGAAGGACACCAGCGTCGGCCTAAGAAAGTGGGAACCACGCAGGGTCCATTTAAAAAAGCAAGCAGGGGCTGGGGATTTAGCTCAATGGTTAGAGTGCCTGCCTCACAAGCACAAGGCCCAGAGTTCGATCCCCAGCACCTCTCCCCCCAAAAAAGCAAGCGACACGAAGGTCAAGTCATCTGTTGCACGTGCAGCCCTCAGGTTCCAAACGCGAAGCACCGTGCTGCTCATTGGTTACTTTCTCAGTTGATGACAACTACGGCAGCCAATCGTAATGTAAAGAAAAATTCTCCATTGCCCTTGTGTCACGCCTTTTAGCCATTCTGCGCGTGCGCTGCTTCCTGAGTCTGCGTAGCTCCCCAGACCCACTCTAGGGGGCGCTCGAAGACTTGCGCTCCCAGTCCTGCCTCCGCGGCGTGTGCCCAAAACTT
>PVJO010025394.1:0-22826 GCA_004026905.1 Hystrix cristata | reverse complement strand
CTACATGGCAAAAATAAAACAGTATTTATTTGCCCAATACATTGAACATTTAGCATGCTCTTTGACAGTTTAAAACTGAAAATGTTAACTCTATCTTACAAATCTATTTTTGCATTTAGGTTTATTACCCTACTTATAACAATTGTATTTTTAATTTTTTATTAGTACATGTTTGTAATACATGAGGTTTACATTCCTTAGGTGGAGTTGAGCCATGCATATAACACATCTTAATTCCTTTCCTTTTTCCATCCCCCTTTCCCTCCCCTCCATGTTCCCACCCTCCATCTCTTGATCCCATTCTCCTTTGAGAAAGATCTATCTCCCTACTTCTTATTATCTATCTTTTATTTTTCTGTTTAGTTATCTTTTGGGTTTCTCATATGAAAGAAAACCTGCAATACTGAAGCATCTAGTTGGATTCCAAGACTGGTGGGTGCATATTGTAGGAGGAAGCAAATGGCTATATTGGAGTCATTAAGAACATGGCTTCTCACCATGGGAGAGAAAAGATAAAGGTATGTAAGATCAACTAGGTTAAATAAATATTATATGGCCCAAATCTGACTTATAATATAAAAACATAATGAACTAAACATATACGTATGTCCGTAAGTGTTTATTTCATACCTCATTCTACTGAAAAGTTTAATATAATGACCACCTCAGCAGCAACAACCTCTCTAGCATCCAAATTGTGCCCTCTAATTAAAATTTCCCATTAAAATATGATCAGTATTCCTGAGAGAAACAGCAGATTCTAGCCAGGGCAGAGATTATACAAGATGACTCTGGAACATCAAAAACTATCAGGGAACAACTCGTAGCGGAGACTTCATCATGAATGAAAGGGCCACTCGATCCTTTTTGCTTAATCTCAGAAGTAGCAAACACAGGACAATCTGGCCCCTGTTCTTCCTCATGTGATGTGGCGGGACACACCCACGGCCACTTCCAAAGCTGAACTTCAGTGCACCCTCTGAGTGTAACCATCACTTTCTGGACATGCAAATGCAAGAGGAGCTTATCTAACAAAAGAAAGAAAAAGCAGTAAGTTAAATCAAAAGCGTAATAAATATCTCAGGGCAGCTGACGCAGTTTCTTGAACAAATAACACAGCAAAGGAGTAAGGGGGAGACAGGCTAGAGGAAAAAGGGGCTAGGAGACCTGCCCATCAACCACGTGCAGTTGGGGCCTCACCTGAGTCTTGGTTCCCACCAGCCATTGCTAAATGGCATCGTTTGAAACAAGCAGGGAGGTTTCCATGTGGATTGAATGCTAGATGCTGAGAAGGGATTATCTGTAATTTGGTTGGTTGTGACGATGGCATCGTCCATTCAAAAATGGAGGATCACTTCCCATACCCAAATCCGAGATGCTCAAATCCCTTATGCTCAGTAGCATAGTAATTGCACAGAAACTATAGATTCTCCTGTATATTTTAAATCATCTCTAGATAACTTACAATACTTAATCCAATATACATGTTGTGTAAATAGTCGCATTATATATTGTTTAGGGAATAACAAGAAGAAAAGAAATGTGCATACGTTTGGTACAGAGTCAATTTTTTAAAAAATATTATTTTCAATCTGTTATTGGTTGACTCTACGGATGTGGGACTAACTGTGCCTGTGTTGAACAAACATATAAAAAGCCACTCTCCCCTAAAATTACCTATTTGCAGGTGAAATAAGATGCAGTTTGTTTTAAAATACACCAGCCCTTTTGCAGCAGAGGGGTTGGGAATGGATGAAATGGCAAACTTGGATTAAGCAGGAGACAGAATGGAAATGGCAGTGTCTAGGTCATTGTTCTGTGCTCTCTGCTTTCATACTGTTTGAAAATTTCCATTAAAAAAAAAATCCTGCCTGCTGCTTCCTTCCTCATTAAATACATCAGTTACCAACTGGTTACAAGAACAGGATTAATGTTCAATTTTTTTCCTTTTGGAAAGCAGATATGTCAAATTCTGAAATTAATTTTTCTCTTTTCTCTCTCCTTATGGAGCTTAGGGTAACTTTTTTTTTTATTTCAGTAAACAAAAGTTTTCAGAATTCCAAGAGGCAAGGAATTTTCATTTCATTTGGCAAAAAGCAATATGCCTTGCTTACAAAAACATGTTTAAAAGATATTCAGGAACTAGTTTATATAGTGGAAGCTGGTAAGTATGAATGTTGGAGTGATTAACAAAAACAGCCTTTGGGGGTTTTTGATACTTAAAAAAAGAAAAGGGAAAGCAAAGAGAAATCTCTCACTCCATGATTTCATCTTAGGAATGGAAAACCCTTGCTGTGATTCATTCTATGTTCAGATTATTTATTTGGAGTGAAGGCTATAGGCGAAATCTCGCCTCGTGCCTGAGTAGATATGACTCACCAACTACTCTCAACTGCCATGCACGGCTCAGGCTTGGATCCAGAGCATACTTGGGCAGAAGCAGCATTGCCCAGATCTGAGGGAAGATGCGTCTGCATGAACGGAAGACTGACGAAGCACTGAAGACCATGGGCTGCTCGGGACAGCTGTTCTGGGAGACAAGGACAGTGAGGTACCAAAGGGCTGCTTCAGGACCTGTGGCCTCCCTACCGTGTGGAGGCAAAGGAGGAGGAAGCCTGAGTTTGTAATTCTCAGCCAGGGTTGTCTGACTTGGTCAGAAATAGAAACTATGGGTGTCTGATCCATGGACTAGCAACAATATTAATGAGATGTTTGACTTTCAGTCTTTGCACTTCTTTTGTAATTATTATTTTTAAATTTTCGTGCTATTAAAATAGACATCTTTGGAGTAGATAGGTGTAGGAGTTTTAGCTCATGAATAGGTCCATGCAACCAGCACTGAAATCAAGCTGTAGGATAGCTCAGTCATCCCAGAAAAAGCTACTTCTGCTGTGGCTCTTTCCACCCTCTCTAACCTCTAGCAATTGTTGATCTGTTTGAGTCCGACTTTATTTTCAGGTTGTTTACCCAAAGATTAGATTAATGTCACCTGCCTGTTTCCCACACTCAATGTTCTTCCCCAGCTGCCCCTTTCTCTTCCACAGACAACTCTTGCTATATTTCAGTTGCTGTACACGAAAGACGCTAACAATCATTTTTATTGTCATTGGAAGACCCCAAACCTTTATAGCATGGGAAATGCTGTCGTCAAGGTTTTCACACCATCCCACCCACGATGGGACCCAGGTTCATTTGTCTATATTGACATCCACAGGAGGAAGAGGAGGTGACATGAGTGTCTGAAAGCTGTAACTTCTCAAAGCTCTTGAGGTCTCAGGCAGCAGGAGCAGAAAGAATGGAAAAATGATGGGGAGACACACATACATCCCCACCTCAACACAGAAACTCGTCAGACCCTCCGACACAGGACGATAGCATAAGTAAACGCTATAGAAAGCCAATTGTAGAATTACCAGCAAGTTCAAGGGAGCTTTTCATTTGTCAGATACAGGCTCTAATTGCAGGCTCATGAGATCAGAAAGTGTTGGAAATGTGAAAAAGAGAAGAGTTGGGATGTGCACCTACTGCAGCGCCAGCAACCTCTTCCATCCTGAACCCCTTTTATCTTCACAGGAAGCCTCCAAGAAAGGCAAGATTCATTTAGCCTGCCTTTTAGAGATGACTAGCAATGCAAGCTTGACTAGCATGCTCCTGAATCATGCTGGGATTCCGACCCAGGGCTTTGACTTCTCACCTGGGAGGGTCTTTAAAGGCTGGCATCGCTCCCTTTTGGCGTTTCCATGTCTTACAGAATAGGAAAATAAATTTCACAATCGCTTTCCCCCAATTCACCCTTCCTACGCTTGCTGCTTGCTGGATAATCAACACTGGGCTTTCTGAAAAGGAGGCTTCTTTGATGCGAGGAAGAAGACAGAAGGGAAGAGCTTGTGATGCAGGAGCAATTGGCGCATGAGTTCAGGAAAATAGCACACAGCCACTTGCAAGCGCCTTACTCCTTGGCAACCGAAGTAGGCCTAATCTGCTCGGGAGAAACCTGAGCTGCTGCAGTAATTTATCTGCTCTCCTCGCTTTAATCAGTTCTGCAGAGCTGCCACGAAATGACCGCCGTGGAACATCTACCTGCCCGGCCGCACGACTAAGCCTCCTGGAAAAAGCTGTTTTCCCTTTCAAAAGTAGCAACCAAAACAACTGATTCGATTTATCAGAATTGAATTTGTAATTAAAAGAGAAGAAGGAGAAATCGATCAAGGAACAAATACATGGAAGGGTTTTTTAACAGCCCCATTTCTCTTCCTTGTGTCATTTCCATGAGAACTGTACCACCCAGGAGGAACAAGGGTTTAAACACCCTCTAACCAGCACTGATCAATAACATTTTCTCTTTCAATTTTGCTGGGTGTGTTCCTTATGATTTACAGAAACACTGACTTCAAAGGCTCCAGGCAATTTTTCTTATATTTTAGAATAAAAAAAACCAACAAGCAGGCATTTTACTTCACTCCTGTAATCTTATGCCACCTGACATGAGAGACAGTTTTCTCTGGAGACTCATCCCCACTCGTGGTGAGGGTGTGAGGGTGGCCTTTTTCTGCTTAGGCACCCTCCTGCCTTGGAAGAGAGCAGAGAGTTAATAAAAGATGTCGAGTATTGTTCAGGGAAAGAACTATTTGTTGAATAAGTGAAAGTGGAGGGACTATAGAAACCCAAAAGCATAGTAAGCACACCAGACGATACAAACCTACCTGCTAATGGATTTCTCAAGGGGCTAGGAAAGTGTGCAAACTACAAAGAGAGGAAAGAGCAGAAGAAAATGCGATATCCATATACGGATAACTTAAAAATGACGAACAAAACAGAAATACACAAAGTGGTTTTCAGTTCGCATTTGCTTTTGACAATTTGTCAGATGAGTATAGTCATTTCTTAACCTGACCACGTTACCCCCAAACATCACAGTCCTCTAGTTTTGTCTTTTTCAGTACCTGGTCACGGCTCTTTTGCTTCACAGAGCAACACAGAGAAAGAAGCAGTATTGAATGATTCCAGGCTGAAACACGCGCCTCGCTTCTGCAAAACCTGCTTGCTCACGGTCAAATGACCCCGAACCCAGGCCTCACTTCACTGCCGACACCACACACCGAGAAGGGCTTCTCCTGCAGCAGCCTTTGAACCGGCTGCCTCCTCGGTCATAGAGTGGGGGCTGGCAGGGACAGTGTCTCCAGGCCAGGGCACCCCGTCCCCATGCGTTGGAGCCCTGGGATGCCAAGCAGCCTGCTCGCTGAACCTTCTTATGGTCAGTCAGATATCTATTCCTTTCCATAAACAGCCTAGAGCCATGATAGTGAAACCTTTAGAGTTTTCAATGATACAAACAGCCCACTGGGGCACGCGTGCCATAGGTTCACCACCTCAGTGGCCTAGCGACTTCCCCTGTGGTCCAAAGACTCTGGGTTCTCCTGACACCGTTTCCCTAGCATTGTCCATTTTCCCCAGAGGGTCCTGGGCCACCACAGTCCTTTCACCCCACACAGGCATCCTTGGTGGGGAAGTAAAGCTTGACTCGGAGCCCTCTGCCTACCATCTGGTGGCTATCAGCTTCCCTCCCGGGTGTCCAGCCCTGTGCGCCTGGTCCTCCCTGTCTTCCTAGAAGGTGGTGGTATGATTAGAGGAAAACACTGAGCCTTCTTGGGGTGCTGTGATCCCTTCCAGGGAGACAGACACAGAAGCAGTGAGGCTCACAAATGCCACACCTCAGTGTCCCGCCAGACCAGCACCTCGTCCTGGGCCTGGGTGTCTTGGGTCCCTGTGAGAAACTGTGGCGTGTTGGATGGATAAGTTCAGTCCGTCCAGGTTATACAGTGTAGCCTCTGTGCCAGCCACTGTCAAAGTGGACGGGGTTGCAAAGGTGACTGTAACATGGCCCTGGCTCTCCAGGAGGCCAGACACCTGAGGGAGGGCAGATCAAACACATTAAAAAAGATGATGATCACAGCGTACATAGAAATGGGGCTGTTGGGAGTCAGATGGAGTTTTTACGAAAGGAGATTGTAGGGGAAGAAGAAATGGGTGAGGCAAGGGCAGAGCATCTAGTCAGAAGATTCAAGATGAGCAGAAGTCCAGAGTGGAGCACAAGGTCAGCTTCATGACACAGAAGGCAGAAAGAAGTGTCAAAATAAAACAGAAAAAACAAAACAAAACAAACAAACAAACAAACAAAAAAACCGAAGAAGTGGCTATGGGTCGATGGGCTAGGACAGGAGAAAGTCCACCAAAGACAGCAGGCGATCTAAGGAGGAAAACCTCGATCCCAGGAGTAGTGTGGACTTATGAAATGGTTTTAGGGAACTAGCACAGTCAGGTTTTTGCTAAATATATAGTTAATTAAACAAATCTAGCAAGCACACAGCCCTGAGTTTGATCCCCAGCACCAAAAAAAAAAAAAAAAAAAATCTAAATTTTCATGTGGGTACATGGCTACATTACAATACGCCTGTCAGTCTTCATTGGGACTGCTTCCAGGAACAATATTTCTTCAGTTTTATATATGTAATGAGTAAATGACACTAAACTGAAGGTCAAAATATGAAATTTAAAAAGTTACTAGTCGAGTTCACTTTTAGCATGAGAGATAGTCTTTGCATGCTAAATTGCAAAATGGCTGGGTTTTTTGATTCAGTCACTTTCAATATATATTGCAACTTAGATTCTGAAATGCCATTTAATGAATTGCAGCGTGTTGAGCTACTTCACTGGCATTTTGATGGCTTGTAATGAATGGAAACAGCTGGAGTACTGAGAAAATACTTCCTGGAGCTAAACGTGTGGTGCAGCAGGCACTCCCCGCCCCTCTGTCTTGTGACCCCCCCATCCTGGCCCTCTGGGGAGAGAGCATGACATCGGCAGAGAGACCTGGGGTCAGCCTGGCTGGGCCTGGCTTCCTGCTCTGCCCACAGCTAGCTGGATGGACCAGGGCGCGTTCCTTCACCTGGCTCGGCCTCCACTTCCGTTACATGGTGACACCAGAATCCCTACTGTCTTAGGCTCACTGTGAGGAGCAAGAGAGCTCCTGAGAGACTGGGACCCCCAAATGGAGGTCTGGGGAGCTTAGCAGACCCCTCCCTAGTAGGACAAGTACAAAAATTTCACTGGTGAAAGTTATTTTTTAAAAAACAACAATTTAAAATCTCTGCAAATTTTACTAAGTAAATTAATAAAGAAAGGAAAAAAGAAAAATGTAAATCTTAATAAGAGCAGTGAGAATCTTTGGCATTTAAGCCATTCTGTCTACCCATCCACCCTGCTTCATCAACTATTATAATGAGTTCTAGCCCAGATACTCGGTACAGGTCAGACACAACCATGAAGACCAAGAACTCTCTGCTCTCCCAGCTCCTAGTGTAGGATACAGCTGGATACCAAGAGAGGCTGACTACCAGTGTCTCATCCTTCCCAAACCTGTGCCAAGAAAGTGCTATTTGACACATGTGCAGGCAAGAAAACTGGGCCTCTGTTTGCTCACTCATCTTTCCTTCCCAGGGCAAGGATCTGGCTTTAAGTGTGAGAGGCAGAGGATATAGAATCCTGATTGCTCTGCCTCCAGGTCGCCCGTGCCAGTTCTGGCCAGAGGAGACAAGTTGAGAAGCCAGGAGCCGCCCTCTCCAGCATCTGCTCACACAGCAGGGGGGTAACTCCAGAAAAAAGAAGGTAAATGTTCCCACCTCCACATCCAGGACAAAGGCTTTCCCCAGAATAGGCAGCAAGTCATGAGAAGGGACACCTTCGGCAGGTTATCTGAAGGGACAGACTTTGTTTGGGACTGAGCTGGAGAAGTTCGTGCCCAAGTTTAAAAGGAAGCAATGGAGAACATAGTGACAACCAATAACAGAGTCGGCAGTTCATGCTACTGGTAGCAAAAGGCAAAACGATAGGCCGGCCAGAAGTTTAAGAGTTTACTGGAGAAAGCGACTGCCCAGAAGAGCCTTCCTGGGATCACATGGAGCCTAGGAGGTCTGGAAGCCTCTGCCCAGGTGCTGGACTGTATCACTCAGGGGAATTCAGAGCAGGACATTCCCCAAACTGCATGAAGATCAAACTGTAAAGGTCCTTGAGCCTTGGGTCATACATGAGATGGACAATAAGCTACTGTGACCTAAGAGCATGCCTAGGAACTAGGCTAAAAAATAAAACCAGCTAACCCTCAGTGACCTGGAAGACCGCAGATGCCCAAGACTGTGCCCTTTCAGGGTGCTCAGAAACCCAGCCTCTGAACGCCGAGCTCTGAGGAGACAATGTGGGGCACAACAGTAACTCCTTGAATAATGACAGCCCTCCCAAGCTACACACACACTGGCAAAGGGTGGTAATGTAAGTGATTATGGGAACTTATGTACAGCCTTGAACAGATAAATTGTGTCTGAAGACCCAGAAGTGAGTTCCAAAAAGACAGCTAACATGTTAAAATGAGGGGAAAAAAAAAAAAAAAGGTCTATTCAGGAACATCAGAGGCTGTACAAGGCAGAAAAAAATAGAATGTTCCTAGAATTAGTCAACTCACTAAACAGGTAAGCCACGGAAAGGAGAGATCAGTAACCACAATCCATTATCTAAAATGTCCAATTTTCAGCAAAAAATATATGAAGCATACAAAATAACAGTGAACTGTGGTACACATCGGGAGAAAAATGCCAGGCAATAGAAATTAGGACATGTCCCTTTGAAAAGATATATATGTGAGACTTAGCAAGAACTTCAAAGTAGCCATTACAAATATGTTAACAAACTAAAGAAAGGTGGGAAAATAATGACTCAACAAGTAGAGATCATGATTAAGAAAGAGAGTGGAAATTTTGGAGAAAATTAAAGATTTAAATGACAAAAATCACAAGAAGTGCAAAACAGACTTTAGTTGACAGAAGAAAAATATCAACAAACTTGAAGATAGATCAATAGCAATTATGCAGACTGAAAAAATTCAAAGAAACAAAAATAAAGAAAAAACGAACATGGCCTCAAATGTGAGACAACATAAGCACGACAAAAACTCGATGGGAAAATCAGAATAAGATGAAAGAGAGAAAAAGACATAAAAATACTCAAAGAAATAATGGTTGAAAGCTTCCACAATTTCATTATAAACACTAACCAACACATCAAAGAAGCTGCATGAACTCCAAGTAGAAAACCTGTTTTTAAATATGAAGAGATCCTTACCCAAGACACATCAAAGTCAAAATATTGAAAGTCAAAGATGCAGGGGAAATCATTAAAGCACCAAGACTTGTGCATATAACTTTGTGTACAAAACATACAAAATTCAGGTCCGTGACTCATCGCCCACATGGGAACTACCAGAATCAACAGTAGACTTCTCACCAGGGACCATGGTTGATGGTTACTCATAAGATATTCGAAGTAGTGAAAAGGGGAAAAGGTACCTTTCAAAAACAAAAATGAAGTAAAGGCATTTTTAGATGAATGAAAATTGAGATTTCATTTTTAGCATATTTCTCTTAAAAGATATACTATAGGAATTTTTCTAGCTGAACGAATTACCACCAGGAAACAATTTGAATCCACATGAAAAAAGTGTTGGTAAAAAATACTAATGGAAATATCAGTGAAATGCACTATAATTATATATTTATTGTTTTAACTTATTTTGAAAGAGATTGTAGGTTGAATGTGGTGGCACATTGTTGGAATCCCTGAATTCTGAGAGGATGAGGCAGGAGGATGCAAGTTAGAGCCCAACTTGGGCAATTTAGCAATTTAGTGAGACCATGTTTCAAAAAGGGGGTGGGTGGCTGAGGATGTAGCTGATTGTGAAGGCCCTGGGTTCAGTTCCAAGTATGGCAAAAAAAAAAGTGATTACATAAGACTTTATCTATAGCTTGCATTGTTTGATTTATTATGTATAGAAACATAGCACATTTGACAGCGACAACACAAAATACTGGGTGAGACCACAATGAAGCTGTATTGTACTAACTAAATAACTGTGAAGGTAACTTACATCTACAAGGAAAACAAGAGGTCATGTAAAGACAGAAAATAAAATATATATAGATATTTTAGCTCTATAAATGTAATCCTACTCTTTATTCTCTTAGTTTCTATAGAAGACATCTCTAAGGCAATAATTATACTGTTAGATTTGTACCATACATAGATGCACTTTGTGTTATAATAGTACACAAAAAGGATCTAGTAGAGCTTTATAGGTGTAAAATATTTATAAACTTCTGTACTTCATTAGTATAAATCTGATACTGGATTCTGATAAATCGTGTAGGACATGGTAAACCCTACCAGGCATGTCCATTCCCCAGCCTGCAGGCTGCTTGCTCTCTTTTAAAGAATATTATAATAACAAATATAAAAAGGAAATTTTGTTACTTATATATATTAACTATATTACATATTTTGTATGTGGCCCAAAACAGTTCTTCTTCATTCAGTGTGGCCCAGGGAAAACAAAGGGTTGGGTGTGCCTGTGAGAAAACAATAAGAACGTAACTCAAAAAGTCAAGTACAAAAATAACTACATGAATTAAAATGGTATTCTAAAAATACCTACTTAAGACAAAAACAGGTAGCAAAGAAGGAACGAGGAGCCAAATAATGGTGAAAACACAGGAAAAAAGAACACTGGTAGACATAAGTCAATCATATTAATAATAACATTAATAGGAATAGATTAAGTGAACTTATTGAAAAAGATTGTCAGATATGGTTAAAAAACAAACAAACAAACAAGACCCAACTATATGCTGCCTAAAGGAAACATACTTTAAATATAAAGATAGAAATATATTAAAAGCATTAAGCTTAGAAAAGATACATATATCCAAATAGTAACCACGAGAGGCCTATATTAATGTTAGACAACTTGGAGTCCCACCTCTCACTACGCACAGCAGTTCACTCAAGGGATGGGAATGTGGCTCAGTGATAGAGTGTTTGCCCAGCATGCACAAAGCCCTGGGTTCAATCCCCAACATGGAGGCTTGCATGAATTTTTGCATAAAATAATATCTAAAGCTATAAAACTCTTAGAAGAAAATGTAGAATACTATCCTTATGATCATAGGCCTTCTCAGCTAGGACATCAGAAACACAAGGAATAAAAAGAAAGCTGATAATTTGGACTTTAACCAAAACTAAACACCTTTAATGCATTTAATGCTTTAATAGAAACCATAGTAAAGTGAAAAAGAACCAACCAATAGAATGGGAGAAAATGCTTATGAATCATACATTTGATAAGTGATTTTTATTTAAAATATATAACGAACACTTGCTGCTGTTAGTACTTACTATGAAAAGGTGAATAACCCATTTACAGTGGGAAAACAATATGAACACAGACATTTCTCCAAAGAAATACCAATGACCAAAAAACACATGAATAAATGCTCAACATCATTAATAATTAGGAAAAACAAATGAAATCACAATGAAATACCACTTTAACCCACTAGAATGATTGAAATATAAGAGATGATAACACTTTTTGGCAAGGATGTGAAGAAACTGAAACCCTTACACCTTGTTGGTGGAACTCTGACTTGGTGCAATCACCAAAAACAGCATAGACTGATCACTGGGTCTAGCAATATAGTCAAGAGAACTGAAAGCACAAATGCACACAAACTACATAAATATTCACAGCAGCATTACTAATAATAGCCAAAAAGGAGAACCAGTCCAAACTGTCCATCATTTGGTGAACAGATAAACAAAATGTGATATAACTTTACAATAGAATGTTTTTTGATCATCAAAAATAATGAAATACTGATAAATACTAGTATTTGAATGAATCTCAAAAATTTGTTCTAACATAAAGAAGCTATACACCAAAGAACACATATCATATGATCCAATTTCTGTAAAATGTCCAGAACTGAAAAATCTATATAAAGAAAAAGATTACTGATTGACAGAGCTGGAAGAAGAGTGAATGGGGAATGCCTAGTAAAGGACGCAATGTTTCTTTTTAAAATAATGGAATGTTCTAAAATAAGATTATGGTATTATTTGCACAATTCTATAAATATGCTCAAATATTTGTGCAAGTGGATAAACATTTTGAGATGTAAATCATATGTCAGTAAACATGTTTAAAATGAGTTAATAAATGTGAAGTGCTTGGAACCATGGCCAAGACCTGACAATATTTTGAAACTGTAACTATTGCTCTCTGAGTATTATTTTAATTCATGTCACTTTCTAGGAGAGGGAAGGTGCTTATGACCTTTTCGTTGTCCTATTTTCTTACTTTTTGATAAGAAAAATGAGCTCATTGCTCATGTGGAAATCGGCAATGACTAAATATATATATGCAAAAGTTGCTACACATGTAGTGGCTTAAAATAATCCTTCAACTCAGGGTTACCACAGTTCAGAAGTCCAGGAATGACTTAGCTCGGTTCTCTGCTAGTACCTCGCCAAGAGGAATTCAGGCAGCATTAGAGTTGTAGTCCTCTCCTAGAGTTGACTGGGGGAAAATTCAACTTCCTATCTATTTCATAGTGTTGGAAAAATTCGTTTCCTTTTGTCTGCAGGACAGAGTTTCTTTTCCTCGCGGGAAGCTGTCTTCAGCTCCTGGAAGCCACTTGCAGCTGTGAGTCACACGTGCTTCTCAGACACAGCCACGGCCACTTGTTTCCTGGCAGCCAGCAAGAACAGAGATTGACTGGTGCGCAGATTATGGCCGAGTGACAAGAACACTGCTCCATCATCTGTGCTGTGCCGTGCACAGCCGTCCCAAGACTGCCACCCAGCACTCTTGCCATGGTCTCTTGGATGGAGAAGAAAATTTCTGCCCACTCTAGAGAGGAATCATGCAAAGTTGTGAACACTGCAGGGTGAGAAGCACCGTAGGGCTTGTCCACCACAATGTGGTGTCTCAAATCATAGCAACAAGTACTTCATTCAAAGTGTTGTTAAAACCAAATATCCACTGGGGGGAAAGAAAAACTTGTGCATCTTAATCTATAAAACACAGCAAAATAAAATTCAAATGGATTAGAAAGCCAAGCATAAAAATGAAGCCATTGAACTATTAGGAATAAATATGGATGCATATCCCAATAACTTGGGAATCAAAACCTTTAAATATATGACAAAGTCAAGATGATTGATAATGCTTCTGTATTTAAAAAAGCTTCAAAAAAAAGAAATAAGTAAAACCCAAAAGTCAAGTAATCTCAAAAAAGTATTTACAATACATCTAATGAAAAAGGGATTGATTTTCTTAATGTATAAAGAACTCTTAAACACTTAGACCAAAAAAATAATAGGACGATTCATGGGCAAAGAAGAGAAAGACACAATGCCTGAAAATGTACTCATAGTATTTTAGTTTGACCATAGTAAAAGAAACGAATGTTAAAACTGAGATACTCATTCCTTACCCACCAGGTTTGGCACAAATGTAAAACTTAAGAAGCCACTCTTGTTGCCAGGGCTGCAGAGAATCAGACCCTAAATGGAAGGGAACCTGGCAACATCTGACAAAATTGCAGATGCATTTACCTTTCTATCCAGCTGTTACACTTTGGAGGCTCTCACTTCAAGATTCGCATCAGCAAATACCAAACAACATTTTGCCATGGTTATTATTATAGCATCAGGGTGACCCTGAAGTCCAATAATAAGGTTGAATACAGTATGGTAGCAAACTGGCTAAACTATGAAATGAAATTTTAAAAAGAATTCTGATGCAGATTTGCAATGATCCTTAAAATATACTAAGCACAAAATGCAACGGCAAATGATTGTATCTGATGTGTTTCCTTCTGTGTTTTGAAAAAGCTCTTTAGCACACTCTCTTTGCAAAATTTACTCATTGTGTAAATAGTTTTGTTTGCATTAGATTGAGACTGAGTGAAACAAGGTTTTCTTGATTTCGTTTTGGTTTTGATTTCTCCCCTGTGCCTAGGGTAGGTTAGATGGTTGAAGTACACACAAGCAGGCTACTTCCTCTCTCCCTCTTTTTTAACAGACAGTCTTTGGTGACCAGTCTATGAATGACCTTAATAATAGAATGGTGTTCCACACCACATTATTTGTGCTCAAAGAGTCTTTACTGAGTTACTTCTGGGTCTACAACTCCTGGCTGAAGGACCTCCCACCTTCCTTGTGTTGCTTGGTAACACCATTTGGTGATTAGCTTTATTGCTCCCATGTGAATTATGTATCATTGCCCTAATTAATGCTTCAAACTAACATGCCAGGAACTCTAGAGAAATACTCAATTCTTTTTACTTCTTCTTTTGGAAAGATTCCTCCTCTTGCCTTTGATAATTTCTATTGATGGCTAGCATTTTTATTACATATTCCATATGCATTCAGTCACAGCACTCGGAAAAATGTTGCTTCATTTTATCTCCAGGTTTCAAGGTTTCATTTTCTCTGTTTTTGCAAAAAATTAGATTTAATTCAAAATTAATGCAGCAGAAACACAATAACCCACCTGAACCACTGCTTTATTTGGAGGGCTGCACCTTTATGGAAACCATTGCAGTATGGAAATATATTCAACCCATCAGTCTTTCTACCAAATCCATTTTTGTAACTCCGTGCACTGAAGGGGTGTTTGCGTTTATTTACAGTGCTATGGATTGAACCCAGACCTTCCCACTGAGCTACATACCCAACCTTCCCTTCTTTCTTTCTTTCTTATTTATTTATTTATTTATTTATTTATTTATTTATTTATTTTGAGACAAGTTCTCACTGAATTGCTAAATTCCCCAGGTAGGGCTCAAACTTGTGAATGGTACAATATTGTCAGTCTTCTAGAGATCATTTAAAATACTCAGGAGGATGTGTTTAGGGTATAGGCAACTACTACACCATTTTGTAAAAAGAACTTGAGTGTCCATGATTTTAGGGTTGTGCAGTGATGCAGTGATTCTCTTCCTAAAGTCAACTGCATAAATGAAAGCAACAATTATAGTAAAACAGAGAAAACTATGGGAAGAGTCAGTGTGGCAATTAGAAGATATATCTGATTATTATTGTAAAAAAAGAATTGTTGCTAACTCAGAAATTAATAGCAATCATTATATGCAAGAATAGGAAAAGGAGGATAGAAAAGGGAGCAAGATACCTCTTTTATACCTTTTATAAGAGGTCAGCATCCTCTTTTCAAATGATTCAGAAAAAAATATTGAGATGCAAATAAAGTGCAGATGAGAGATGGAGGTGAACATTTCTTAGGTAAACAGAAGTATGATGGCTGATGATAGATAAAGCCAATGTGACAAAGCTCGTGAAACTGTGTGACACTTCGTCTGAGAAGACAGCAAGAATCTCTCTGACCTTCAAGTGCCCTGAATTCTAAAACCACAAACATTTGTTAAGAGACTTCACGTCTATATGATGGGAATAAGATATTTCTTATAGACGCTTATATTTCAAAAATACTGCATATAGTAGAAAGAAGGGCAACCACCATGGAAATCGACAAACAGAGACCAACTCAGGAAAGAAAGTCTGAAGTCTTGAGGATACAAAGGAAAGCACCACAGGTGAGGCCACTGAGAATCCAGAGTTCAAAGAATTCCCTGGCGGGCCCCTGAGGAGGTGGCTGCTGAATGCTGGTTTAGCACACGAGACAGATATGTTGTGCTTGGACCAAGATCTTACATGATGAGTCATGTGTGGGTTAAGGCTGTACACATTTCTCTCCATGATACAAATGTTGATGAGTATTAAATAGTAGCAGTGTGATCGAATTTATCTTCTGGAAAGAGCTTGCTGGTTAGAGAAGAAACCTGGGTTAAAAATGGGCTAGGAGGACATTCACAGGGTGTTCACCAACTTGGTGCTCACCGCGCAGGACCAGGCAGCTCCCTACTCAGGGACAGCATGGTGTCAAGGTCCACACAGGAAAGCACTAGAGCCTTGTGTCACCAGCCACCTAATCCCCAGTGCGTGGCACTCTGCCCCGCACCTGTTCTGGTTGGAGTTACTGGGATATTGACGGCTTACTTTTCCAAAGTAGAACATAGAAGAGAAGGTGCCCTGGAATTAGAAAATACAGAAGCAAGATTTATTACAGGTGAAGAAACCCTATCATGGGCCTGGAGAAAGGGCTGGTGATCATTAGTAACACTGGTGAAAACCTGTAATTGCGTGTTGCTGTTGTTGTATGTGTGTGTGTTTTCATGATCAAACTATACCTTAAGTAAAATTAAGGTCTCTACTAATAATGTGTCTTAGGGTACATAATTCACCCCCCTCAATTGTGCCTGGTGACAATTAAATTGGACTGTCAACTTGATTGGCTTGAGAGCTGCCCAGGGGACAGAAAACATACTTCTCAGCGTTTCTGGGTGAGTCTTGAAGGGATGACCTTGGGTCCTATATCTGGTCCCTGACCCCTTCCTGTCTGGCACCTGTCCCCCATTCCACCTCCCAGCTGTCACGAGCAAAGCAACTTTGCTCCACCAACTCCTTCTACCACTATGTTTCTGCTTTGGAGCCAGCTGACCCTGGATTGAAACCTAGCAAACCATGAGCCTAACTAAACATCTCCTCCTAAAGCTGTGGATATTGGGATTTTTGTCCTGATGACAGGAAAGCTGACATTACCAACTTTATCTGCTGTGCTTCAGAACACCAAGGAAGGAAAGAAGAACCACTGGATCCATCCTTCTCAGCACAAGGTGCTCCTCTGAATTATCTGAGGAACTTTACAAATAACCACGGTATCCAGCATCCTCCTGCTGGTCAATCATCGCAGAATGTCTGTTCCCCAGGAGATTACCGTGTACCGCCAAGAGTGAGAGCCACTGGGCCATAGTAAAAAGAGGACCCTCAGAAATAGAAAATCTGCTTTCTTTAATTAATATCATCATCTTATTAATTCTTCCAGGAGAACACAGAACCTTAATTTGAAGACATACTGAGTAATTTTTAATTTATTTTTTATAGATTTATGTTGATGTGAAAATTAAATGAAATGTGTTCAGTTGTGTGTGTGTGTATGTGTGCTGGGGATTGAACTCGGGGCCTTGCACTTGTTAGGCAAGCAGTCTACCACTTGAGCTAAATCCCCAGCCCCAGATGTGTTGAGTTTGACTCTTAAGAAGCAGACTGAGTTAGAATAAAAGACATACATCTTGGTTCAGTTCATGGTTGAATTAAAGAGCATCCTACTGTCTCTGGTAGTCAATTAGCTATAATATGAGTAAATGCTAATACAACTTGTATATTCAGTAAGTACTTTTTATCGGACCTGAAATTTATTGCCTGAAAAATAAAGTGCCTGGAGAGTAAGATTTCTACATGCCCTTTTAACTCTAAAGTACGTGAGTTCCCTTAGGCTTTCTTAAGTTGAAAGGAAAATTTGAATCATGTATTTTTCATTCATTATATTCATATTTGAATTTCTCAGAGTAACACTATCATACAAATGTATAATAAAAAAGTAATATTGAAATGTTTATTTCAAAGTGATCCTTAATTTAAGTATGCCTCTGCCATTTTGATACCATGTTTTATATATTACTCTTAGAAAACATATTTCTGTCTTATTTATGTACATATCTATATAGATGTATTCACTACATTTTATACATGCATGCATAGGTACCCACATTGGATGTGTTTATCTTTGACAAAATCAATGAATCCTATTACAATTTAGCTTACTCTTCAAGTATGAGGAACAAAGACATACTGGGGCTTATTCTTGGGACTCAATCTATATACAGAATTAAGTTCTACCCACAGGTTGGATGTCTCTTGCTCAAAATGCTTGGGACCAAAAATCCTTCAGATTTCAGGTTTTTCAGATTTTCAAATATTTACATGTACATGTGGTGATATATCTTGGGGATGGGACCCAAGTCTAAACATGAAATTCATTTGTGTTCTATGTGTACGTTAGGCCCTTAGCCTGAAGGTAATTTTATACAACACTATTACTGTGCCTGCGATTTGTCTGTGACCTGTCACGTGAGGTCATATGTTGACAGTTCTACTTGTAGCCCCAAGTAAGCACTCAAAAAGCTTTGTGTTTTGGATCACTTTGGAATTCGGATTAGGGACTGTCAGCGCTTCTGTTAGTCTGTCCCAGTGCACAGCTTCCACCCTCTTGCTTAGCTCGGTTCAGCGCCTACCCTCCCTGTTGTTTCTCTTCTGTGTTGCTCTGATTCTGCCATAGAGATCTGAGGACTGGTGAAGGCCAAGGATGGCAGTTGGTGAGTGTCCACTGTGAGTCTACAGCATCATCAACAATTTAAACCTATATGATTTAAAACTTCAAAGCGTGATTTAGACAAACGCATCAAGGGACAGAAGCAGAGTTTTAACCGAATCAGAAACAAATAGGTTCTTGTGAAAGCTTCTGCTCCCCAAAGCAAACTGTGGCCGAGAGTGGGACACAGCCAGCCCGCGAATGTCTACCTTCTTCCGCTCCTGGCACACCCCCCCTTGCAGAGGCAACCCTGCCCTGGAGATGCACCAGACCCCCACATAGCAGAACTCTGCATGGTCACTTCCAGAAAGTTACTCTCAGAGAGAGCACTTCCCACTATCGGTGACCACCTTGCGGAACCTGTGAGTTTCCACCACAAGCTGTGACTTGAAGTACTTCCGGGGGACAGTCTGAGAGGGAAAGTGGGCAAAGAGCAGAGAAGCTGCCCCAAGAGTGGCACACAGGGCCTGGGGGTTTCAGTGCTGACTTCCTTCTTATGTACATGAAACCATCTTCAACCAATTCCATACTCACTGCTCTTAAGAAGAGACAATGAAAAGACAAATTCTCCTTTGAATTCATCAGGTATATATCATCCGCATGGTGCACACACACGTTTCACCTTTGCGAGTTTTCTGATCCCTCTACGATGGATGTCATTAGACCTAAAAACTACCAGTGACATAATACCTGCAAATGGCCTTGCCTGGAAGAGTATAATTTTCACTAGAGAGCAAACGATACAGAACTTGATTGCAGGACCATTTTCATCCCAATTCAAAAACTATTACGATTTTCTTTCCATTTTATTACAATAGTGATCTTTCCTGCTTTGGGGATGGGGGGGCAGGTTCTGGGGACTGAACTCAGGGTCCTGCACGTGCTAGGCAAGTGCTCTACCACTGAGCTAAATCCCCAGTCCTCTTTCCTGCTTTTGAGCCTTACCTTTTCCCAGAAATGTTTGCTGATCTTTAATTTCACTGAAATGGTTGAGGGGTGTCTCCTGAAATTTGTGTTCCCCCAAAACCTCACTATGTGATTTTAGTTAATTAGGTCTTTGCAGATGTGAACTCATGGTGTTCCAGCCCTCTGCAAGTTCACCTCTTGATCCCCTTCCTGTTTGAACAAAATATATCTCCCTATTTCCTATTATATATTCCCTATTTCCTATCTTTTATTTTGCTTTTTATTCATATTTTCAGTTTCTCATAAAAGACAAACCATGCACCATTTAAACTTGTGTTTGATTTATCTTACTGAACATTATGGTCTCAGGGCACATTTATTTTCCTGCGAATGACTCAAGCTTATCCTTCTTTATGGCAATGTAATGCCCCATTGTGTAAATACCATGTTTTCCTTATCCATCCATCTGTTGATGGATATATAGGCTGCTTCCAAGCTTTAGCTATTATGAGTTGTGCTGCTATAAACAGGGTATCCATGTATCACTGTAATATGATGTCTTTAACTCTTTCAGGAAGATACTTAAGAGGGGAATGGCTGGATCCAGTGGAATTTCTATGTTTAATTTTTTTTTAAAAAAATCCCCATGCTGATTTCCTTAGTGGTTGCATTAGTTTAAATTCCCACCAACAATGTAGAAGGATTCTTTTTTCCCCACAGCCTCTCCAGAATTTGTTATTATTTGATTTCTTGATGACAGCCATTCTTTCTAGGGTAAGATGAAATCTCAGGGTTTTTAATTTATATCTCCCTGAAAAATGCTGAACATTTTTCATGTATTTATTGACCATTTGTACTTCTGAGAAGTGTCTGCCCGTTTCAGTTGCCCATCTTTGGATTGGGTCTTTTATTTTGGGGGTCTAGTATTTTGGAGTTCTTTATATATCCTAGTTATTAGTCCTCTGTCTGAGGAATAGCTGGCAATTTTTTTTCCCCCATTTTGTTGGTTGAAGCGGAAATAATGAGATTCTTGGCCCAATAAGGACTTGTTACCTTCTTGGCCTCTAGAGGGAGCCCAAAGCTCTTCACCCAAAATAGAGTTGGCCAGAAAGCAAGACCTTCGGGTGCTGATGAAGAAAGACCTAGCTTGGCCTCCTGATCTGAAGCTGCACCTTTCTCTCCACTCCCCGCACCTTCTCCCGCCCAGCAGGCCCCTGATCTCTGCACTGTTTTTGCCTCTCACAGCGGGGAGGGGAAGCTACTGGTCCTTGTTAATGGTTTCTGGACACAGGCTATCTTGCCATTCTTCTCCCTTGATCTTCCTTCTGCCACTAGCTGGGCAGTGTCCTTGCATAGGAGTGCCAAGTACAATACAGGCTTTCAGTTGAATTTGAATTTAAGATAAGCAACCATTATTTTGTAGTGTAAAGGAGTTCGAATGTTACCTGGGCCATACTACCCCTGGGAGCCAACATGGTGGGGCTGGGCCCTTCTGCTAATCCTGCTCAGCACCTTGGAAGTCAGCCCTGGGCTGGGAGCCAGAGCCTGACTGGAGTCCTGCCTGCTGCAGCCAAGTCAGGCCGGGCTATTTCTAGAGCCCAGCTTGGTGCTGGTGAAGCTCCCTGACAACAGCCTGACTTTGCCAGCACTCTGAGCTTATGCTGGCATCTCCAATTCAACTGGCAGATCCAATCTCACACCGTACCATTGGTGCCAGGGGAGGGTGTCTGCGGTGATCCCAGAGCTAACACCCAGCAGACCCAAGACTCATTTCCATCGATATAGAGAGCAGTTTTTACTTTTAATGGTAGAAATGTATCAGGTTGAATTTTTAGATTAAAATAGTCCTACTTTACAATGTTAAATTCTGAATAGAAAACGAGACCTAACCAATTGCCTTCAGGTCTGACTGTGAGCGGGTGACATTCCGCTGGTGGCATTCAGAGTGCTATCTTTGAATGCCATGGTAATCACTTGCTTCCCTTCTAGGCTGTCGTGTCTGGCATGAAATTTAAGAATTTTAAATACCAGATCAGCGGGCTCACACCCAACAGACATGGCACATCTAAATGTGCAATTAATGATTACTTGCTGGGTCTATTTCAGTGTAAAAAAGGAGGCAAGTGGTGATTACAGTAAAACAAAAACAGAAATAAACAAACAAACCTAAACTAAATAAATTAGAGAGAAATACTTCTCACAGAATGGGAGTGGTGTTCAAGGTTACAGATCAACAGTTTCAGGTTTCTTCACTCGTGATGCTCCAGGCTGCACAAATCCAGCCCTCTCCGCTTTTCAGAGCAGATTCCAGGAACCAGAGCTAGATGGGGGAGCCACTCTGGGGTCTGAGGGTGCACAGCCGCAGGAGCAGGATGTGGAGCAGGACCTGCTTCTTAGGTGCCGTAGCACCAATATCTGTAACGCAGAGTAAATGCTCAGTTACTCTTTGAGGAACTGATCCATGGACCTAAAATTGGGGGAGAAGATGATATCCATCTCCTGGTGATAATTACAAAATCATCTCTGATTATCCAATAAAGTTAGCATCTCTACAAATTGCAACCTTCTGCTACCAGTTGACCTCATGTATGCTTTTAATACACACATACATACATAAATACCTCCCTTCGAGATGGACATGGGCAGAAATCCATCCTGAGAATTGGCTGGTACTTTCTGGAATATTTTGTACAGTCATGATGAGCTTGAAAATCAGGGTATATTGTACTCTCATGGTGTCCCAACTCTCCCTCACAGCTAAACGTGCAAGTGTAAAATCATTCTCTAATTCAGAAAGGGCGAAGTCTCACATTTGCCAGGACTATTTCTGATGTGCACACATGGCATCATTTCAGGTTCAGCCAGCAGTTAAATATGAGCTTGGAAACCATTTAGTGTAGCAATGCTGCAGGTGAAGAGTAATACGAGCAAGAACAACCTAACATCTACTTCCGAACTTGGGGCTGGGGTCTGAGGAGAGGGCCAGAAATACATTTTAGACCGTATGCTGGAGACATTGCTTGAATGTGCCACCAGGAAGGTCACCCGGTGCTCTGCCTCACCAGGAAGGACTGGGGACGATCCAGACAGCATGGAGCCCCCATGTGCAAAGCCACGCTGTGTCTTATGCCCCAAATCTGCAGTTGCTAAAAGATCTAGTTGCTGGACAACAAGAAACTTCTAGCAGACTCAGATTAAACAAAGGAAACTGAAATAGTTGCTATGATGGAGACACTTATGAGAAGGAAAAGCTGAGTCTCTTAGATCAGGTGATGAACAATGAGAGATTAATCAAAACTGGTAAAAGTAAAGCTTCAGACTTTACCCATGACTTAGAAATCTCATGTGCACATTTAAAAGAAATGAATAGTAGTACTAATTTGTAAAATGAGAGAAAAATCATCTTATTAATTTAATAAATAATAAGGTCAGAACAGCTAAATAAATTCTGAAAGAATTATGATAAATACGTCTTTTTGTTTGGAGTTTAGTGAGAACAAATAATATTTGAAAGAGTATTTTGAATGAAACAAAAAAGTTTGCAAAATGCTTCATCGCAGGAGCAACAAGCACACCCACTCCAAAGATCTCGGTTTCCAATTCCATTCTCCAGCAAAAGCAATCAGGGGTCCCTGGAGAAATGGCAGATCCCAGGGGGATGGATATACAAGATGAGCCTCTTTAAGGAAGAAAGCAAAGAAGTGCTCACAAAGTCAAGTGATAGGTTTATAAATGGAACAAAGGA
>PVJO010025393.1:0-22838 GCA_004026905.1 Hystrix cristata | reverse complement strand
GGCGGGCATAGTCAGTGAGGCCTGTGTGCAGATGGCAACACACATCCCCATGGAACCCGTGCACAGATATGCATGCAGCATCATTGAAAAGAGACACTGGGTGGCAGATGGGACAACACTGCTGGAAACAGCAACAGTGTCAGTAGGACAGCAGGGATGAGTGTCAGGATCTACTAGTGCACAGCACAGGTGATTATATTGCAAGAGAATTGATGTATATTTTCAAGTTGCTCAGCATAAATTTTTTTTTTTTTTTTTGTGGTGCCGGGGATTGAACTCAGGGCCTTGTGCTTGCAAGGCAAGCACTCTAATCACTGAGCTAAATCTCCAGCCCCTGCTCAGCATAAATTTTAAATGTCCATTCTACCAAAAATGGTAACTATCTGATATCATGGATATACTGATCATCCTCATTTAATCATTCTGTCATGTGTATATGTGTGTGTGCACGTGTGTGTGTATATCACATTTTATTCCACAGAACTATTATTTATGCTTTTTTTTTTTTTTTGGTTTTTTGGTGCTGGGGATCGAACTCGGGCCCTTGTGCTTACTAGGCAGGCACTTTAACCACTGAGCTAAATCCCCAGCCCTCAACTATTATTTATGAATTTTTAAAATAACATGAAGCAGGGTGTACTGGTGCACACATGTAATCCCAGCACTCTCTAAGGTTAAGGCAACAGAGTGGCAGGTGCCAGCCTATACTGGGCCACACAGCAACTTAGAAACAATCTATCTCCAAATTTAAAGGTGGGGGGCTTGTTGAGATTGTGAGCTCAAAGCAAACCCCTGGTTTCAATCCCCAGTGTGGCAGGCAGGGGGGACACACACATTACAATACCAATGACAGTAGCAGTAGAACAATAGAAGTCTCACTGGCTTCATATTGCAATGCAAAGGATTTAGGTTATTTCTACAACTTTTTTTTTTTTTTTTTTTTTTGGTACTGGGGATCGAACTCAGGGCCTTCTGCTTGCTAGGCAAGCACTCTAACCACTGAGCTAAATCCCCAGCCCTATTTCTACAACTTTTTATCAAAGCTAAACACACCCACTGTATACAAAAGAACAGCCAAAGCATTACATTGGGTCCTGCAGGCATAGGAAATAGCGATGGGGAAAACAGGCAGAGGACCCCTGGCCACAGCTCATGAAGAGGTGCATTAACCCACCTTTATTCAGTCAACAAGAACATCTACCTCTCACCTGGCCCTGTTCCCAGCACCAAGGGTTAAGAGAGACAAGAATCAGTGCCCAAGCCTAGACCCATCAGCTCAGACAGACACCAAAGTTGAGAAAGCACCCCTGAGCACTGGGAGTGATGAGAGGCACTCCCAGGCAAAGGCCAGGGTTCTGGGATTGGCCCACCCACAGCTTTGAGGACCCAAAACCCCACTCACCCTGAGGAAGGCAGCCCCACAGGCGGCACTGTGAAGTCCAGCTGGGCAACATCATGGAAGTGCAGAATGGAGAAGCTGCCACGCAGCACCACATCTCCAGGGCGCTCAAACCAGGGACTTCTGCCTGGCAGTTGCCAGCCCACAGGCCCTGGAGCCACCAAATCCACACCTGCTAGCATGACCAGCAGTGTACACAGCCTCATGCCTCTACTGGCTGTGACCAGAGCAACCTCAAGCCTGCACAGCTGCAACCTGGCCACGTCAGCTCTGCAGGGATGGACAGCCTGGCTTTTAGTGCAACACCCCTCACCTGGGACCACTAAATCCAAGGACCATTAAAAGTCCCCTTCCTTCCCGGCTCCCTCATTCTCTGCAAAACCAAAGCTCTGGGCACTTTCTGTAGACCTCAGAGAGTCAGGTAGCCCCAGCTGCATGGAGGACCCACAGGGCAGCTGCACAGCAAGTCTGGAGACCAAGTGTCCCTAGAGCTGCAGGTGGCCCAGGGCCCAGGAGAGTCCCAAGAGACAGGGCAGGGATGTGGGCTCTGGATCAGGGAGCACTGGTCCTGGGAGAAGCTGACCTGTGACGACTGGGACAGAGCCGGAAGGTCAGGCTCCCAGCCTAGGAGCTGGGGCAGCAGCTCTGAGCAAGTGGAAGAAGCCAGTGTCATCTCCATCACAGGTGTGAGTAGATACATAGTACTTCCCAGGTCACGTCAGACTATGCAAGGTCAACTGTGCACCAAAGCACTGAACTACAGATCCAAGTGCCTTGTACAATTCAGCAGAATCTGGGTCTCCACCAATGAAGACCCAAGCAACATCCCTAACTAACAACAGACACCTTTAGACAACAGCATTCCCACTTACATGAGAACTGCATGCGAATTGAATGCAAGGGGCAAGGAGGAAGACCAGTTCAAGTGAAAACCAGCACCCCAGGGAGCCCAGACTTCTGGCCTGGACTGAGCTCAAAGCAGCAGCCCTCAGATTGGACCCACACAGACAAGGGTGGGCAGCATGACAGTCGCCCCTCTGCAGGTCACAGGACCAGGCTTCCACAACCATCATGAACTCACTCTAACACCATCATGGCCCCCCAGAGAACCCCATTTCCAGCCCTTCTGGTCCCTGGCCACCACAGCAGTTCTGCCTTAGGCTGATTTTTTTTTAACTGGGTTTTGTGTTAGATTTTTGGGGAGGAACCAAGGTTTCTCCCATTTGTGAAAGGTCTGGAGGGGCTGGGGATTTAGCTCAGTGGTTAGAGTGCTTGCCTAGCAAGCACAAGGCTGAGTTCAACCCCCAGCACAAAAAAAAAAAAAAAAAAAAAAACCATAAAGGACTGGAAACCTCCATGTCTTCCTCCCATCCCCCTCTGAATCTAGAGCTGTCCCTCCTGACTCCAGGACACACTAAATAGAGGTTGTCCCAAGGGCCTCTTCCCAAGGGGGTCCCGGAGTTATAAATGCACAATGAACTACTGATGCCCTGAGGGCCAGGCCAATTCCAACTCCTGAGCACAGGACACAGGGCACCATCCATGGCCCGGCCTGACTCACCAGAAGAATAATAGCCCTTGGCACTGCCCATGTCCCGGGGGCTTCTGCACACAGCCAGTGCTGACATGCAGCCTCCTGGGCCAGCAGCCTGCAGGGGACAGAGGCACAGTCCAGAGCCAAGTGCAGGTGGCCTCCTCTCCTCCTGGGTCTCTATTTCCAGGCTGTGTTAGTTTCTTCCAGGTGCTGCACTGTTCCCTGCGCTGCCATTAAGGCTGGCTCCTGAGAGGATCTGAACTGCTGAGCTGCACTCCCTCTCCATGCCCAGAACACCTGGACAGACACACAGGTGCCAGCACACAGCTGCCCCAAGGTGCTAGGGCTCTGCCACAGGAGGCCAGGCTTCCTCTCCTTCCTAGTGCCCAGCATCCTGCTTCCTTGTGCCCCACCAAGCTCGGTCCTAGGCTGTGCTGCCTCCCTGAATCCTTTTCTCTTGCCCCATCTGAAGTCTAGTTTTTAAAATAAATACCTTAAATACATGTCCCATACACACTCTTGTAATACACCAAACTATGATACAATATTCATCTTTAAAAAGAGATTTGGTATTAGAATTAAGTATAACTATGTTCCAAATGTGTCTTGAAACACAATTAAAATAAACTGTACTATTTCCACTTACCATAGTACTTAGTACTCAGCATAAGTGTACCTCAGATATACTATTGTGACATATTTACACTAAAAACTTATTCATCATTTATCTGAAATTTATATTTACCTAGGAATTGCCCTGTATTTTTATTCGCTAAATCTGGCAACCCTATTTCTGCATATTACACCCATATTTATAACAAAAATTACTCATATGAGTCGGTCACAGTGGCACTCCTAAAATCCCAGCAGAGAAGCCTGAGGCAAGAGGATTCTAAATTTAAAGTCAATCGGTGCAACTCGGTGAGTTCCAGGTCACCCTGAACAACAAAACCAAACCCTATTTCAAAATAATAAACATGAAATTTAAAAAATTAAAAAATAAAACCTACTTACATGCAATATACTTAAAATATTTTTAATATAGTAAATATGGGACACACTGGTAATTTTTAAAATATTTATTGTTGCTCTGGAATTTAAATTTAACTGGGCTCTCTGCATTCTTCTTAATCTGGCAGTAGTACTCTGGGACACTTAATTACTGAGACGCTTAAACTGTATTACTTAAACTAATATATTAAAAGTTTTTAATATATTAAATACACTGTTAACTGAGATTCAAATCTCACTGGGTGTCATGGGTTTTGTTTTGTTTATTTGTTGTTTGAGGCAGGGTCTTGCTATAATGCCAGCCTGGGCTCGACCTTGCAATCATCCTGCCTCTTCCCGTCTTCAGCCTCCCGAGGCTAGTATTACAAGTGTGTGTCACCACACCTGGCTGAATATATATATTTAAGTCTACAAGAGGGCGTTTAATACTGGTACACAGAGGGCAGCATATATTCCATTCCTCCTTTACAGTGTTGAGAGATTTTATCAAATTAAAAATTTTAATGTGTCAACTAAATTTAACCTGCGAGTTAGGCTTTTAGGCAGAAAAGGGGAAAATGCCACACAGAAAAGGACATGGGGAACGCACAAAGTGAAACTTGCCA
The DNA here is from genome assembly GCA_004026905.1 of Hystrix cristata. Taxonomy (NCBI): domain Eukaryota; kingdom Metazoa; phylum Chordata; class Mammalia; order Rodentia; family Hystricidae; genus Hystrix; species Hystrix cristata. Next base: position 18,289 of record PVJO010025393.1, on the reverse strand, counting down.
CACAGAGGCAGAGAAACCAGTCTACTTACAAACTCCAAGTGACACTGTAAAGAAAGGTATTGGAGGACGTTAGGAGGGGATAGCTGTGACAATCCCCACGTGGCACCTGACACTCATCTGCAGCAGTGATGGAAAGAGGGACACCGTACTAAGGCCTGAGTTTTTAGTCCACGTACGCAGTGCACAATTGCACTCAACCTGGGAGTCGGTACCTGCACAGCACAGGTCCTGCATCTGGAAGTGCTAAATCTGGGAAGTCTATACTAAGACACACGTTTCTTAGACATATTTACATTTTCAACGGACACAGGAAAGACACTTCCAACCCGCCGCTCCCTGGCTCTCACCGCAACCACACTCGGCTCCGCCCCTGACGCGGCGCCATGCGTTGCCACGGCGACCGATCCCCCGCCCCCCCCCCGACCTGCGAGACTCCCAGCGCAGAATAACAAAGGCTTGGGATCCCAAGCGGCTTCCAATAGGCTGTACACAATTCGTCCTCTCCAGGGGCAGGGAGTCCCCGCTACCTCACGTAGGCGATGGGCCGAGGCCCTCAAACCGCCGTCGGTTTCAGGCCGCGCGCGGGCTGCCGGGAGGTGGCAGCAACGGGCGCTGGGAGTCGTGGTCCGTGGTCCGGGAATGTCTTGGGACCCAGAAATTGCCGCGCATAAAGATTCGAGGGAGGCTGGGAGTTGTGGTCTCCATTCGCCGTGTGGTCACCTAGGAACCTGAGTTTGCCCGCCCGCGATAGATCTCTGGTAGCTGAGTTCCGCCGTGGTTGTGACGGGCGCTGTGGTCCTCCACAGCGCGCGGGATGCTGGGAATTGAGTCCAGTCCGCGGCCGCGCGCGCTCCCGCCTGAACTCCCTCAATGGCCGAGCTGTTCTTTCGGCCTGGCAACCTGTCCTCTCCTGTGTCCTACCATCTAGCGGGAAATGAGCCAGGGAGACTGAGCCTGGCTGGTCCCGGAGGCCTCACTCAAATGCCGAGCCTTGCTGCCACCGGTGAGGTGCCCAGGAGGGGTCGGGGCGAGAGCGCGAGCGGCCGGATGTGTGCGCGAAGGCCTCTGGGAAATGTAGTGCAGCGCGTGCAGGTGCAGTCCCGGCGCGAGGCTGAGCGCCCTTTGTTTCGCGGTTAGGTGGGTAAATGTGGTGGGGTAGGCCGGGGAGGAGGAGGTCCTGCTTTGCGGGTACCGAGCTTCTTCCCTGGGGCCCTTTCCGGGGTCGGGTTGGGTACCCAGCCGCGCACTCTGCACCCGGTCCTTTTGCTTTTTCAGGCTGGGTGGAAGGTCTCGCCGAGCGAGGCCCAGTGCTCTGGAGAGGATCGGATCTCCCGGTCTGGGATCTCGGGTTCCAGGACGAGGCGCCGGACCGGGCTTTCGGGAGAGTCAGGTTCCCCGGCATGGGGTACAGGCCTGACCCTTAAATGGCTGGAGCCCGCCTGACCTGCATCTCCAGCCTTTGTGGGACACTGAGAGTTGATGGGACAGGCTGAGACGCCATCGTGGAATCATCTCTCAAGCCTGCACCTTTCTGCGAAAGGATTATGGAGGTGATACCAAAAGTCCAAGATTTTAATCCCAGCTCTCAGAAACCCCGAAAATAGCCTTATTGTTAAACTTTCATTGAGTGCTGACTGAGTCAGGCACCTTCATGAGTGCAGCAAACATGTATTTAGATGTCCTGTGCCCAGGAGCCCTCAGTGTCTGCCACCTGTATCCCACTGAGGGTGCGCAGGGAGACACCAGAAACCCAAAATACATAACTAAAGAGATAAATCCTGTACCAGAAACCAGTGAAGATGGTGAGCAGACAGGAGCAGGGCCAGGCAGAATTGTTAGTGCTGGGCAGGGTCCAGGGCCAAAGAGGAGGAGGGAAGCTCGCTTAACTCAGGACTGAGAGTCATTTTGGCAAATCAATCGGGTCCCATGTGTGGTAGTCAGTAAGCAGATGGTCACCGAAGCGTAAGACTTCCTTTCCATCAGTTGCCACAATATGTGTTCACTACAGTGGATTCCATTTTCTGCTTTTCCTCTACTTTTGTTCCTGTAGTCCCTGCCAGGACCACCTAGGCTAGGTGCTGGATTACCAGCCCCATTTTATGAGGGTCACAAAATGATGCCCAGGAACCCCAGAGCTATCTAGCTTCCTGTCAGTAACAGAATCACCCTGGAAATCACCTGCACAGTCAGAGTATGTACCCACCCAGGCTTTCAGTTTCCTTGTCTGTGGAGTAGCATAAGGAGATTCAAGATCACCCTCAACGCCACCTGGAATGGTGCCAGGCACACAGCATCCACTCAGGAAATGCCCAGCAGAGCTTTCACTTACATCCCGTTTGTCCTCGGTGTGGGCTCCAGGGTCCCACAGCTACAGCCCCTTTCCTCCACACTGAGGCCCCAGGTTTAGGGTCTCTAGTCACTGCAAGGGCCAGCCTGGCCTCACAGCACCTCACAACACCTTACTGGGCTCCTCACCACCAGGGCCCAGTAAGTATGTCACCATCCTCACCTGCCCAGACTTGGAGTCCCACCTGACTTGTTCTAGCCCAGGCCTTTGTCCTCACTGTTCCCCATCCAGGATCACCCATTAGCCAGCTCCACACATATCTCCAGGCTGCAGTCACCTTGCCTATAACTGCTTACCTGAGGCAGGAGAATTTAATAAACATGAATGTATTGGCTCCCTGTTTCAGAGGTAGAAAGCCCAAGGTGCTGGCTGGTATGATTCCAAGATGGCACCTTGAATGAGATGACCTCTGCAGGGGTGCCCTCACTTGCCCTTTCATGATAGCATCTATCCCACCCAGAAGAAACCAGCCTCTCTTGGGGTGTTAGAAAACATATGGAGGTATAATATTAGGTGAAGTGCCCCATGACCACCCTAGCCTTTCTCTGAAGATTGTGTTGTTACCCCAATATTTAAATGCCCAGAATTAAGGACCAGGAGACAGAAGTCTCCTGAGGCCCACTGGAAGTGGATTCCCCCTGAGTTTCCCAGTGAGAATGGAATGTGGTTGACACCTTGGTGTTCAGCCCCAGACCTGAGCAGAGAACTCAGCCTCACTGTATTGGAGTTCTAACCTAAGAACTAAAAGGCATAGGTGGAAGACACACTGGAGCATTTTATTACCACCAGTCAGTAACTAATAACAGGTGGAGCACTGGGTCTGGGTTTTGAGTCATGCTTAGTTAGCATCTTCATTCCATTTAGAGATGAGATTTTTTTTTTAATTTCTCATTTTTTTTTCAAGAGCTTCATTTCATTAATTATATGTGTACAGGTTGAGCATCCCTAATCTGAAAGTCCAAAGTCAAAAAGGTCTCTATTTTGGAGCATTTTGGATTATCTGATCAAGATGCCCAGCATGTAAAGTCTACACAATATTCCCGACTGAAATCTGAAACACTTCTGGTCCCAAGCATTTCAGGTAACAATGCACAGATGTAATTTTTCCCTGCAGGGGCAGATAGGGGTCCATCTGGACAGTTTTGCGGGTGTCCATCTCCCCACTGCCCAGACACAGCCGCCCACCACAAGGGCACTTCCTGGGAGGCGCAGTTCCTACTGAATCTAGCACACCCATGATGGTCTGCACTTGTTGATGCCCCAGCATTTATTTCAAGGGATTCTCTCATCTAAACTGTTGGAAGAGAGGGTATAACCTCTTACCTCCTAAGCTACTCCCCCAACATATGTATTCCAGGAGGCCCCCTGGTCCCATAGGAAAACCTGACCCCAACACCCCACTGGGTTCACCACCCTCCCCCACCAACAGCCAGTGCCAGCTAAGGACACCTGAATTTTTCAGGAGCAAATAACTTTTGAGAACATGGCTGTGGACTTTACCAAGGAGGAGTGGGGACAACTAGAGCCTGCCCAGAGGATTCTGTCCCACGATGTGATGCTGGAGAACTTCAGGCTCCTGGTGTCTGTGGGTAAGGCCACACCCATCTCCCTGAGCATGGGTTTGAATTCGGGTTAAAGATGGAGGTAGGGCTCTAAGAGCAAATACCTGGGCTGTGTCATGGGCTTCAGGAACTTGACCATTGAGTTTAGGAACCATTAACATGACCCATATTAGCAAGTCCCAAACTTAGAAGCAGAGAAACACAGGGTGAGGGAGACATACTGAGCCTTATTTGTAGAATAGACCCAGGTCGTCTGAGGTGTTCTCAGGACACCACCACAACCCCATTCTTTGCCTTCTCTCTCTATAGCTCTATCCCAGTCTTTCAGACTGTGGTAACAGAGAACCTTAGACTGGTTAATTTTTAAGCAATAAAAATGTGTTGCCACAGAACATGGCAGAAGCTCCCAAACTTGCCTTTGTGGGTGTCTGTGGACATGTTCCCCAGCACTATCTCCTTGGGAACCTTTCCCATCCTCCTCTCTGCTCCCCTGGAAAACTCCAGCCATACCTGACAACAGCCCCCACTCCCTCTCCTTTTCCTTTTCTGGTTCACATTTAAAACTATGTTTTTAAAGGCATCAGTTTAACTGTTATTCCCCACCTCCTTCAAAAACCACAAGCTCTCCCCCGCCCCAACAGGGATTAAGGGATGTTTCCAATTTTGTTTGTTTCTCTCACTCACTGTCTTTTTGGGGGGAGGAGGTTGGGGGTGGTTGGGTTTTTTTTGAGGCAAGGTCTCATTATGTAGTTAAGGCTGGCCTTGAGCTTATTATGTAGTCCAGGCTGGCCTCAAACTTGCAGTAATCCTCCTGCCTTACCCTCCCGTGTGCTGGGATATTAGACGCATTGCACCATATCCAGCTCTGTTTGTTTCTTTCTATCAGACTTGGAAACCAGACAAGACACCAAACTGTCAGCCCTAAAGCAAGGCATCTCTGAAGAATTGTTTCACAGTGCTGTGCTGGAGGAAATATTCCTGTGGGGTGGCCTGTGGTCCAAGGGCAAGGACACAGGGGGCACCTGGGAGTGGCAGTGTGAATACCTTTCAAGCAGTGGGGTGCAGGTGACCTTTGTGCCAGTAAAGACACCCACGAGGGAGCAGCAGGGGAATGGGTTTGGGGACAACCTGAGTCTGAGCCCCAATCTCCTAGCTCAACCAATGACTCCTGAGAGGCATGGCCCCCATGTGTGGAGGACGCATGGAAAAAGCTGGGAGAAACTGGACTCCAAGGTAAGTGCTCAACAGGAAACCTATACAAAGGAGAAACTCTACACATGTCAGGAGTGTGGAAAAGCCTTCAGCCACGGCTCAGCACTCATTGAACACCACCGAACACACACAGGAGAGAGACCTTACAAGTGTCCTGGGTGTGGAAAAGGCTTCCAAAACAGCTCAGCACTGAGCAAACACCAGAGGATCCACACTGGGGAGAAGCCCTACAGGTGTGCTCAGTGTGGAAGAACCTTCAACCAGATCACCCCTCTGGTCCAGCACCAGAGGACACACACGGGCGAGAAGCCCTATGCATGCAGCGAGTGCGGCAAGGCCTTCAGCTTCAGGTCCTCTTTCAGCCAGCATGAGCGCACACACACAGGCGAGAAGCCCTACACATGCAAGGACTGTGGCAAGGCCTTCCGGCAGAGCATCCACCTCACCGAGCACCTGCGCACACACACCGGGGAGCAGCCCTACCACTGCGGGGACTGTGGCAAGGCCTTCGGCCACAGCTCATCCCTCACCAAGCACCAGCGCATCCACACTGGTGAAAAGCCCTATGCATGCCGTGAGTGTGGCAAGGCCTTCACGCAGATCACACCACTCATCCAGCACCAGAGGACACACACTGGGGAGAAGCCCTATGAGTGCAGCGAGTGTGGCAAGGCCTTCAGCCAGAGCACTCTGCTGACTGAGCACCGGAGGATCCACACGGGTGAGAAACCCTACAGGTGCCATGAATGTGGAAAGACTTTCAGCCACAGCTCATCGCTGAGCCAGCACGAGCGTACACACACGGGTGAGAAACCCTACGAGTGCCAGGACTGTGGCAAAGCCTTCCGGCAGAGCACCCACCTCACCCAGCACCAGAGGACACACACCGGAGAGAAGCCCTATGAGTGCAGCGAGTGTGGCAAGGCCTTCAGCCACAGCTCATCCCTCACCAAGCACCAGCGCATCCATACGGGTGAGAAGCCCTATGTGTGCCGTCAGTGTGGCAGGGCCTTCAGCCAGCTAGCACCTCTTGTCCAACACCAGAGGACGCACACTGGGGAGAAGCCCTATGAGTGCAGTGAGTGCAACACAGCCTTCAGCCAGAGCTCCCTCCTCATAGAGCACCAGAGGATCCACACTAAGGAGAAGCCCTACAGGTGCCAGGAGTGTGGGAGATCCTTCAGCCACAGCTCCTCGCTGAGCCAGCATGAGCACACACACACAGGTGAGAAGCCCTACGAGTGCCAGGACTGTGGCAAGGCCTTCCGGCAGAGCACCCACCTTACCCAGCACCGGAGGATCCACACTGAGGAGAAGCCATACAAATGCAGGGTCTGCGGCAAGGCCTTCAGCCACAGCTCATCCCTCACCAAGCACCAGAGGACTCACACTGGGTAGGCCCACTCAGTTGTGCTGGAGATGTGAGAACCCTGAGGGCCATTTTTCATCATAGTAGCCTTCTCTCTCACACACCCCTAGACTGTCAGTCTCAGAGTCCATGTTGACAGAAAGTATCCAAACAGCAGGCAAGTGTGGAGGTGAAAACACTGAGGACCTTCAACCTTGAGTGCCCATTAATGTTACGTTACAGAACCTAGAGATGGGAAACAACAGATGCAGTGAGTCTGGTGATGGCTTCTGTCCAGGCTTCACCATCTCCAAACCAGAGGTGTTCAAAGTGATGAGAATGTACCACATACCTTTCACATTAAAAAAAAAAAAATGATGTCAGAATTTGCTGTTAGTACACACTGTCTTCTCCAGGGTAGAAGGTGCTTATAAATGGTTCAAGTTGACTAACATTCCTAAACAAATATGGCAAACTGTTCCAGAAATGAAGAGTGGCATCTGTATGAACTCACCATAGATGTGTGACTGTCTCAGCAAAAAGCTGGTTTGTGCACGAACTGTCCGATTAGAGTATGTGGCAGTCAGTCCCAGAGATCTGAACTTCATGTGACACAGGCTACATACAGAATGTAAGTTTGTTATCTTTTGATCATTTTGCAAAAAGTTTATTTGTACGTACAGTTGGGTTGAAAAGCTTTCTGTGGGAAGACTAGAAACATAAAAGGACTTCCATGGAGTCTCACAGATTCTGAGGTGACTTTTGCCACACTGTTTTCTATGAATTTCACTACAGGACTCACAAGCAGTAGAGATGCAGAGATGCTTCTGTACAAAAAGGGGAAGATAGTTAAACTCTCATCTCATGAGCAGTAGAATCCTATATTTTACAAGGTTTCTCTCTTAGAAACTGTACGAGTTAATCCTGTCCTAAATTCACTGATGCTTCATCCCAATATTCAGTAAGCTTTTGTTTTTATATCTAACTTGAAAGTCCACAATACTTCATGAACCCCGAATCTCCAAATAGCAGTCTCCTTGATGAACACAGCCCATAGGTAGTGGTTTGCTGCCCTCATCATTGGCTGCTTTTGTCTTCAACTGTCAGTTGCGCCTTCAGTCAGTTAGTTTGATTTATATATGCCAATGCTGGCATATATAAATTTCTATTTGACTTGAAATTTTTCTCTTGGGACCATGTTGCAAATAGTCTTCCAGTACAGTTCCTTGGTAGGCTTCTGGAATGCCTTTCTAGAGTTAGTTTTATTGTTATTTTGTGCATGGCAGCACTATCTGAGAGAAACAATGCAAGCTACTTTAATACTGGATTAGCCTCATTTGAAAACCAGGAGCATGCCGGGCGTGGTGGCACATGCCTGTAACCCCAGCACTCGGGAGGCTGAGGCAGGAAGATTGCTGTGAGTTCAAGGCCAGCCTGGACTACATAGTGAGACTCTATCTCAAAAACCAAAAAAAAAAAGAAAAAGAAAAAGAAAGAAAACCGGGAGCAGGTAAAGTTTAATATTTACCCCTAACCTAGACCAGGTGTTGCTGTTTTGACATATCAATAGAAAAAATTACTCAGCTAACCGCATTCTTTCTGTGCACTGCGTCTTTGAGACCTAGCATGCACTTTATACTTGAGGCACATCTCTATTCATCATAGCTCACCCAACATACAACAGCCAGCAAGGGCAAATGGGGCAGTGCAGTTCAGCAGCTTAGGTCCTTTGAGCAGCTGTCTTGGCCTCCTTCCTTTTGTTGCATGAATCCTCTCCTTTTCTCCACGCTTCTATCTTTGGGTATCTTCTTGTCTTCCAAGAAGGTAGATGTGCTGGAAGACCAGATTCTGTAAATGGCTTGATGGCTTCTGCTCCTAGATCCAGTGTAGGAATGTATAATATTTCAGAAACCTGTGAGTCCAATAAAGACAGTAAAGGTGCATGCCACTGGTAGGCAAGGAAGGACTGGGGTTGGGAAAATACCCACCATGCTGAAGACTGATTCAGGGAAGAATCATCCATGGAGGCAATGTATAGAGGCAGAATTTTGATGAGCTTAAAGTATCTTCCTACAGATTGCTTAACAGCTAAAAGGAGAGAGCAACTGGTGGAGAACTGGAACACTGACCAGGTAAGCAAAGGAAGCATCACAATAGGAGGGATATGGACGCGACAGTTCTAGATGGCAGCCAGGGGGTACACACAGGCAAAACACATGCACCTGTACACAGGCAAGCCAGGGCCTTGTCTGGTAAGGTGTCCAGAATAGGCACATCACAGTGAGCAGTGTGCACATGTCCTTTGTACCATTTTTATTTTTGTTCCTTTTCTATATGTTTGAACTTATTTTCAAATAAAAAGTTTTATAAGTAATGTAAACAAAGCTAGGTGTAGTAGTACACACCAGCACTCTGGAAGGCTGAAGCAGGAGGATCATAAGTTTGAGCCCAGCCTGGGCAACTCAGCAACTTGATGAGACCCTGTCTCAAAATAAAAAAGAGCTTGTAGCTCAATGTGAAGACTGCGGGTTCAATATCCAGTACCGCCAAAAAAAAAAAAAAAAAGGTATAAACAAAAAAGGCAGACATCTACTGCTCTGCTAAATGAGACAGGAGATGAGAAACTGAAGAGACAACTGTTGAGCTTTATGTTAACAAAGGATTCATCAGAGGTCCCAAGTGTGGGATGGATCATAATCAATGGCAGTTTGAGAAGGTAGGCTGACAACTCACAGTGGGAATTTGAGTTGAGAGGGCACATTTAGGCTTTTTCTTAGCAGGCCCCCACTCTGCTTGGGTTCAGGGGTAAACAAACTAATAGGAGAACTTAATGCAGTAACTGTGCAGAGATGGGCACCTGAGTAGATCAAACCCAGCCCTGAATAAGCCCTGAGGCCCTGGGATCTTTCTCTCCAAGGACATGAAGAATGAATGGGGGGAACTTTTCCACATTCTTCCAAGCCCTGTGAACAGCAGAACTCCAATATGGATGGAGCTAGATTCCTGAGTCACTGCAGGGAGCAGAGAACCTTCCCACTTGCACACGAGCAACACAACAGCCATAAAACAGGCTGTAATGTGAATGAATAAATACTTTATTATGTTAAACTTCTGTGATTTGGGGGTGGTTACACAGAATGCCTCCTCAGACACAGACACTTTGTTCACAGTGGGAACAAAGAGGCACCCATTTCTGTGTCTACAGAGAGCAACAAAATTTATGCTCAGGCAACAGAAACAATGCTGTAATCTGAGATTCAATGTCAAATCAAAAAAATCACCTTATGGAGCCCAGGGAGTTTAGTTCCCATTACTCAGGCAGACAGGTGGCTTCATCAACCTTTATTAGTATTTTCAACCCATTTTGATTTCGGCCTCTTAATAAGAAATAACACTTTACAAGGCAGCCAGTTTTCATATTTAGATACACAGCTGAAAAGTTTCACAAAACAATTTCTGCCTTCGCTACACAATTCATTCTGACCTATTCTACTCTACTTTGTTGCTTTGTAACACGAGTGCCCATTCCACTAATTTGATTTCACAATTCACTAATGGGCTGGAGCCTACAGTTTGAAAACTGTTACTAGGCCCCAAGTGTTTCTGGGATCTTTGCCAGCCACTCCACACGGGTAAAGACACATGAGTTAAGCTAGGAAACAGTTCCATTTTTGAGGATTCAGAAATGAGCTTGACATCAGGTATTTACAAAAAGGCTAAAACATCTGTCAAGGATTCTGCTTGAACAAACTTGGAGAACTCAAAGAGGAGCAGCAGTGAAGGCAAAGATGACTAGGAAAGCGCCAACAATCACACGCTGTAAGGCAACTCTACACGCTGCACAACATCAAATGACCCAGCCTACGCCGGTTTGCTGAAGTGACTGTGGAAGAAAGCAGCTTACACACGGTGAGCATTGCCTAGGGTGTTTCTGGAGGGGAGGGAGGTCCCCCAGGACTCTTCCCATTTGTAAGTGCTTTAGTCAATGTTAGGAGACTGATGTCAAAAGGCATCACAGGAAACTGCCACCCAAGGACACACTTCTGCATCCCTCCCCACATAGGCTCCGGGCTGCTGCCTCCTCCTCCGGGCCCCTTGCTCAGTGGCCAGGCCAAAGGGTTCCTAGCAGTCTGGGCATGTACGGTGCTTCTTGCTGTTGTGGCTGCTGTGGTGCTCAGCGAGGTGGGCAATCCAGGCAAAGGCTTCTCCGCACTCGTTGCAGGGATACGGCTGCTCACGGCTGGGTCCGGGCTCGGCCACTGCAGGGCTAGCTGCTGAGGGGCCCGGGGCCTGCTCAACCAGGGATCCTGAGCCATCTCTGGCCAGCTCCTTCCCCGCATCACTGGAGGCACATTTGGGTCCTTCTTCACCTTCTTCCTCATCTTCCGGATGGGGCCTCTTTGTTCCAGCGCCTGGCTGCAGGCTGGCCAGCCCCACTGCATCCTTGTCCTGCTCTTCTAGTGGTGGAATAGCTCCTGGCCTGTATTCCTCCTCTCCCTGATCATCCAGAACTTCCTCAGGCTGCCCTTCCTCCTCCTGGGCCACATCCCCTGAAGGGCTCATGGGAGCATCTTCAGCAAGCCTGTCTGTCACCACCTCATGCCCAGAGACGTCCTCAAACATATCCCCTTGGCTTTCCTGATGCCCCCCATCACCTGCAATGGATCAGAATGTAAGCAGCCCTGGCTCTCAGGGATTAAGAGATGGAACTGGGAAGAGCAGAGTGAGGCCAAAACCTGAGCAAGGGGAGGAGGAATTCAGATGAGAGCAACAACCCTCTTCCCAACTCCAGCAAGACCACACTGCAGCCCACTGGAGTGTCACAGCCGGGCAGGCTTAGAAGGTGGCCTCCTCTGCCCTCCTCAGCAGCCCCTAAATGTCACTGAGTCTCACTCCCAGCCTACCTTGCAGCCATACTGGCTATGTTGCCATCAGCCCAAGTGTGAGGGTTAGGCAGTCTTGTCCTTCCTGCCACAATGAGATGAGACCTGAGCAGCTGTCCTACACCAGGAGCTGACATGGCAACAGACAGCCACCAGACAGGCTCTGTCACCAGGAAGCAGCAAGTGAGCCCTCAGGATGAACCAGCTGGTTACACCCATGCCTCCCCAACCATGTGACCTGCTGGAAAACAGGACATTATCGTGCAGAGAGGCTGGTGTGTGCCTCCCTCCTGGAACTCAGCTGCCATCCCATCCCTGAGGAAGCCAGGACATCCCCACTGAGTGCTCTGTCACAGCCTCAGCTGGTCTGCCTATGAAAAGCTGCAGTGCATGACCAAGGCCACCTGGTCTTTCCAACACTGGTCAGGCCCCTAGAAGTTTACGGTACTCTTAAGGCCAGCATAAAGCAGAACAGCCACACAGGAGAGCCCAGTTAACCCACAGATACTTGCTCTGCTGTTCCACTGGGGGGCCCAGTTTCAGCGTGGCTGGTTATACAGCAAAAGAGCGTGAAATAACAGTACTGCCATCTCTTGTTCTAACACAGTGGATGGGACAACAATGAGAGGCCCATGGAGGCCCAGCTCTCACCTGGCCACCTTCCCCTGCCAGCTACCCCCCTCCCCACATCGGGCCCCTGTCTGGGCCCACCTCACCTGGGCCACTGTCTTCTGGCAGGTCCAGGTCCTCCAATCCAGCCTCCTCAGTCTCCAGCCTGGGGACAGCCTCAGGCTGGGAAAGCTGATATCCTGAGTGAGTCAAGAACACTATGAAAGCTGGAGAAGGTGGCCGACAGTCTTCCATCCCCTCTACACTGAGCCCCACTACAGCTGCCCTCCATCAGAGCCCTGGAACACAAAGGATGAGGCAACAAAGACCAAGAAGAGGGTCTGCCTGGGTGAGGTTCAAAGGTCAATGGGGCATGGGGAGGTGGGGAACCAGGGGCAGCAAGTCACAGACCAGAATGCAGAATCGGGTGGAGGTATAGCCCAGCAGCAAAGTACTAGCTTAGCGGGTGCGAGGCACTGGGCTCCATTCCTAGCTCCAACCAAATCACACAATTACAACTATGAAGGGCTCAGTCTGTCAGTCTCCCTACCAAAAAGAGTAACAACTTCTACCAGGCTGGCAGGATGAGGGGCCATCTCTGCAACAGGGAGGGTGACAGGCAGGGGCCATGTGGCCCAGGTGGAGCTCAAAGGCCAGACTGTGAAGGTGGGGGCAGGAACCTTGACAAAGGATCTATCACATTCAAATTCAAACACATGGGAGATGCCATTGGTGTCCACCCATCCCTGGGATTAGGGATGCAGCGCAGCTGGGAGGGGCCTCACCCCAGAGGAGCAGCTTCCTGTAGCTCTGCAGGTTCTCCTCTGCAGGGTCCAGATGGTCCCACTCCCCGGAAGGCAGGGGATCCTCCAAGAACAACTTTGGCTTCTGAAACAGCAAGGCAGCCAGAGCTAAGGCCTGCACCCTCCCTGAAGAATACACGGCCCTTCAACCGCCCAGATCTCTGACCCCAGTGGCATAAGCTACCACCCTCCTACATGCCTACCCTCAGGATTTCCCAAGCAGGATCCCAGAGAGGGACAATGCCAGGCCCCAGGCCCCCAGCAACCCCCACCCACCTCCAGCTCAGCTTTGGCAGGGCCAGCCTCCCCGGACTTTTCTCCCCCAACGCTCCCCTGTTCCAGAAGCATAGACTCCAGGGCAGGCCAGGCTGGGAGGAGGGAAGGCAGCGCTGAGGAGACAAGTTCTTTGTGACTCAGAATCTCAAAATAGGAGGCAGACCCCACTCCCGCCCCGCACAGGCCCAGGGTGGCTGTATCACTGCAGGTCCTAGGTTACGGCAGACACTCTCTGTCTGCAATTTACAGAACAGAGTGGCCACAGAAAACAAAACATAAAAAAAAAGGAAGTTCAGGCTCCACAGAGGCCCCAAGATGCCAGTCCCAGCCAGGAAAGAGGGACACTTATTTTACCCACTAGGTTGGTGGAGTTCTGGCATAGACGTGGGCAGGTGGGCAACCTCCTGTGCCAGCACTGTAGACACAAAACTTCGGGGAAACCATATGAGTTTCTACTATACATAAATGTCAATGGCTGGAAGGACCCGCCCTCGGCACACAGGAGCATCACACATAGTACAAGCCAGGGCATCCTGCAGCCTGCTTAGGACTGAAGATTGGGCTCCAGGAGCTGCCCCTCAGTAGCTGCCCCTACACAGCGAGCACTGGGCACAGGCACACAGTGCCCAGCCCTCTGCACACACGGGAGGTGCAGACTCGCAACTGCCTCTATGTCAATTACAAATCAGCACATCTGAGATTGACAAGAACCTGCAGGGATAGGCCACCTACAGCATGTGCCCCTGCCCCGACCTCCCCACCAAAGGCACCGCCCACGGCTCAACTGGGTGTCAGGCCCCGGCAGCACCCAGCCCACCTGGCAGTAGCGGCGGGTCCGAGGGCCGTTCATACACTCCCTCGCTGAACTCAGACGACGACCCTCCAGGGGAGCACAGCAGCATCCCTGTTCACAACCAAGGGAACAATGACTCCAAGAGGCAGAAGGCCCCCGGATCTCCTGGCCCCATCACCACCCATCCCTGAGACCTCACTCTTACCACAGAGGAAACCTCCAGTCAGCAATGTACCCACAATGTTTGCCCAGTTTTTAAGAGACTAGTCCCTGCCTTTGACTGCCCTCAATTTCTTCTTCTTCCTAATATCTGGAAAACAGATGCGAGGGCAAGAGCCCACACAGCTGTTCTGGCCCACAAGGCAAACCCAAGGGAGAGGCAACCGGGGAGCATGGTGAGGCCTGGGCTGCTCCCCTCTGCACCTCTCACACATGGGGAATTAAACTCTTACAACACCCAGTTCTGTGGGTTCCAACCCTTCCAGGCCCTCCTCGTTTCCTCTTAGGCAGCAGGCGCTGCTTCAGGGGCGGCAGCTTCACCTGGCTCATCCAGGACATCAGAGAGGCCCTCTACCAGGGAGGCCGCCTTCTTGCAGTTCTCAGGGTACTGGGCCACCACCCAGGGGCGGACCCTGTCAGGCAGGATGCCCAGGAACTGCTCCAGCACCAGCATCTCCAGGATCTCCTCCTTGGAGCAGGACTCAGGCCGCAGCCACTGCCGGCACAGCTCACGGAGCCGGGCCAGGGTCTGATAAGGGCCTGCTGCTTCCTGGTAGGCAAATTCCCGGAAGCGCAGGCGGGAGAACTCAAGGTCCACAGGGGTCCTCTCATAGCCAGTCTCAGCCTCAGCCTCAGCATCAATCTCGGCCACATCATCATCCTCCTCAGCATCGATGTCAGAGTCATCATCAACCTCAGCCGCCTCGGTGTGGACCTCAGCTGTGATCTCGGCATCATCATCAACCTCAGCTGCGATCTCGGCATCATCATCAACCTTGGCTGCGATCTCGGCATCATCATCAACCTCAGCCGCCTCACCGTGGACCTCAGCTGCGATCTCGGCATCATCATCAACCTCGGCCACCTCAGCGTGGACCTCAGCTGCGATCTCAGCATCATCATCAACCTCAGCTGCGATCTCGGCATCATCATCAACCTCAGCCGCATCAGCATGGACCTCAGCCACATGAGCATCAACCCCAGCATCAACCTCAACTTCAGTGGCATCAGCATGGACCTCTGCAACACTGGCATCAATCTCAGCATCGACCTCCACCTCAGTGGCATCGGCATGGACTTCAATGGCATCGGCATGGACCTCAGCAGCACTGGCGTGGACTTCAGTGGCATCGGCATGGACCTCAACAACGGCCTCAGTATGCTCCTCAGCCTCGACCTCAGCCTCGGCAGTGACCTTGGCTTCCAGCTTAGCATCAGCTTCAGCCTTGGCCTCAGCCTCAGTCTCAGGTTCCTCCTGCTGGGCTGCATCTTCTGAGCCTATCATGGGTGGTTCAGGGGGTGTCGGGGAGCTCCTGGGGGATGCCACAGCCTTCTCAAGAGGCAGCATTTTGCCAGACCTGCACCAGAAATGTGACTGTGTCTAGCCAAGTGCAGAGCAGAGACACCCAGGATAACAGGTGCCCAGTGGAGGTCAGCCAGCTCCAGGACCCAATGACCTGCAGGGGACAGCACCAAAACAGATGCCACAAGGTGAGCACACAGAGGAGAACAATAAGGGGCCTCTTAGCTCAGCTGTGAGCCTGCCAGACTCAGCAGAACTCCAGCTTTGTTCTTGTACAGATAAAAATGAACATAAGCACAAAGAGCAACTCATTTAGTGAGTGGTATTACCCCAACGTTCTTTAAAATATCAGGATATGATAAAAATTATAGGACAACCTCAATTACAAATCAAATGAAAAAGCCTTAAAACATCACTAAACTCACCCCAAACATGCATGTAACATACAAGATGTAGGTCTCATCATAATCAGACTTGGGTTTCTCCCAGAAATGGAAGATCTGTTTCACATTTTAAAACATATCTTATGAAGACTTCAGTTCCCAATGACATAGAAGGACTAGGTGGCAGGTTGCCCCTCCCTTTAAACCACTAAAGACCTGAACTAAAGTTTGTATTAGGCAAAGGAGTGGGACTGGGTAGGCCCCTGGGGAGCTGGGTGCACAACTAGCACCTACTTCTGGAAATGGCACAGGCCTGCAGACCTGTGCTGACACATCCATAGGATCAAGGGGGAGAGATCAGGCATTGTCAGGGTGGGGACGACAGGATAGGAGACTGGAGGGGACGGCACAGGTCACAGCCAACCCTCCACACACTCCAGCTGAATCCTGTGGACAGAAGGGGACCACTTGCAGGACACACACCACTCACATCGCAGGTCAGTACGCTCAGGCAAAGTCTGACAGCAATTACGGGCAAACAGAGCAAACTAAACAGACTTGGACGCTACAGCCAGCCTCAGGCCTACAAGGTCCACTGCAGCTGGCTCCTCTGGGGACCCACAGGGCTGGCAGGAAGGAGACGTCCCTTACACCATAGGAGCAAAAGAAAGCCATACCTAAACCAAGACAAGTGTTGCCTTTTGTGGAACCACAGAAATAAAACACCTTTTCTTCCAGATATTTTTGAGGAATCCGAGAAAATTTCAGCATGACCACAGCAGCAGTGAAAATGTTTTCTGAGCAACCCCACTTTTACAGAGAAAACTGTCAAAGTGAACTGATACAGGAGCAGGCATTGCTGCCATTTCCAGGTGCAGAGTCTGTGCTGACGTTTCTCCACCAGTGTCCAGAGTGACAGGACCTCAGGGTTGAGGAGGTGAAACAAAATGTCCAGAACAGGCAAATCCAGAATGAAGAAAGTGATCTGTGCTGCTGGTGACTGTGGGGTGGGGGATGAACCACTAATAACCATATAGGATTTCTTTTTGATGAAAATGTTCTAAAATTAATTATGGTAATAGTTTCACAACTCTTTGAACACACAAAAAGTCAACAAACTGTCCACTTTAAAGAAGAGAACTTTATGGATTAAATTTCAATAAAGCTGTTTTTTAAAATGTTGGCAGAGACTCAACTTTCAAATGTTTCCCAGTCCCTCTGGCTAGTAAAGCAAGGATCGGAGGTAAACGCAGAAATTTAAATGCTTGGGAAGACATCCCACACTGGATTCCATTTCCATCAAGAAAAAAAGACCAGCACAAGGCCCAGAGTTCAATCCCCAGCACCAAAAAAAAAAAAAAAAAAAAAAAGACCCATACCACCACCACCACAATCATCACCATTATCATTAGCATTTTCATCACCACCACGCTCACCCTAACCACCACCAGCACCACCATCACCACCACAATTATCTCCACCATCATCGCCATCACTGTCATCACCACCAACACCCCTCTCTCCTTTCCAGTCCCACTCCCTCCTCCCATCTATCCCACCCCATTTCCTTCATTCACCCTCCCCTGGCCCTGCCCCAGCCCACTCTCCAGTCATCTTTTCTTACCCTTTTCAGGGTTGGGCTCTGAAGTAGTCCCTCCTGAAGCCTTTCCCTCCATATTCCCCACATGCTGTCTCCTAGCCACCCCACACCTTCTCAGCCCCTCCATGTTTTAACCATTTGCTAACTGCCTCCCCTGCTGGATGTAAGCCCAGGAGAGCAGAGCTTTCCTCTAGGCAAGTCTTGGCCTGGCCAGTGCCTAGCTGTGTGTAATTACATAAATTCTGTTGCCAGTGCACCTCTGTTGAGGGCATCGTTGTGCCTCGTGGCTTTAGGGACGTTCATATCCACCTACCTAGAGCTGTGATGTATCTGGAAGCTAAATGGAGGAATATAACACCTGGGCCACAAGGTACAACCTCACCCCTACTAACCACTATCGCAGCACCCCCCAGGACCCCCTTCTTTACACAATCCCCCCCACCCACAGAGAGGACCAACATCCACTGTCTCATGATTTTTTCATTTCTATGGGTGGCTGGACTGCCTCAGCTGTTTGCCTTATACCTGTCAGGTAATTGCTGAGCTCTCTGGCTCCATCACGCCACTGTCCCTGTCTGTGGCTTTGCACTTCCTGATATCTTTTGACTACAGTGTTCTCGTGTTTCATATCAAATTCAACCATTTCTAAGATAAACTTCTGAATTCAGAAGCCCGGTTAAAAAAGGTTTCCTTCCCTACTTATTCATTCTGGGGCAGGAATGGCAAATGTAAAGGGTCAGGTAGAAAAGATTTAAAGCCTCAGAGGTGACAGTCTTGGTGGCATCTACTCGACTCCGCCTTATGTGAGACAAGAGAGGCCTCTGCACACCCATGGGTCTGGCACGTTCCCACACATTTCAAAAACAGGCCACTGACTGGGTTGGTTTGCCAAACTCTATAGCAGACTTTTAGCTTTTTAAACTATGTTTTGTTAATTTTTTGAGACAGGGC
>PVJO010025392.1:0-22812 GCA_004026905.1 Hystrix cristata | reverse complement strand
AGGACAAAGAGGTGTAATAGATATTCTATAAAAGGAGGATGGTGGACACAGGAGAGGAGTACTAGAAGGAAAGAAGGGGAAAAGCAGAAAGGCAACAGGGGAGAGAGGGGAATGGGATAACATGGAAGATGATGAATGAACCTGCTGTAAATAGGGAGGGAGGGTACAGAGGGGAGGGGGGGAAGAGGGGGGAGAACCAGGATACATCATGTATAGGTACAAAATTAATGTAATGAATGTGACCATTGTATGTAGAATGTACCAATACATGTTCTTGGTTTAAAATAAAAAAAAAAAGATTTTCCAGCTCTGTACACTACTCAGTGAATTAATGTTAACAAATACTGTTAACAGTGTCTGTGTTTTGCATTACTATAACTTGAAATAATACTAAATCGTATTAATTGAATGTATTAGTACATGTCAGTGTCAGGAATGCATACATGATACACAAATCCTAGGTGGTTTAGTGCAAGAGAAAGTTCCTGAGTATAAGACATATTGAAGAAAGCAAAATCCTCCTAACATCCTTTGTCTGGGATATCATACACCTGTCTGTTTGGCAGGAATACTTCAATCGGAGCAAACTTGATATCCTATCTGCTTTTTTTCTGGCAAGTTTGAACCAGAGACTCCTAAAACTATTGTACTTGCTGCCGGAATGAACCATTCGCATCTTATACCTAGATCGGTTCCAGGCTCTCCTGTGGATTCCCAAATCCATGGCTGCTCAAGTCTCTTCTATAAAAGAAAATGGAGTAATATTGGTATATAACCTACCCACATCATCCTCTATTCTTTAAATCATTTCTGGATTATTTGTAATGCTTGATATAATGCAAGGGCTATGGAAATAGTTGTTACACTGTATTGTTTAGGAAGAAATAACAAGGAAAAATGTTTGCATATGTTTCATACAGATGCAATTTTTCCTCAAACCTTTTTGATCCCATTTGTTGAGTCCACAGATACAGGAGCCATGGACACGGAATGGCAAATGTACAGTGTTACTCTGCTTCAGGAACTTAGTTCTTTCCATGATTCTGGACACAGGCTGAATAGGATGAGAGCCAAATCAAATTCAATGTTTAGGTTCAAGGTTGAGCTTATAGGGAAATTTGATTTCGTTTGAAAGCTTTTTTCGTTTTCACAGAAATTAGCATCACCTCCATGAGTCTTCGAACTTTCTTTTTTCTGGGGCGGGTGTTGGGGATCGAACTCAGGGCCTTGCCCTTGCTGGGCAAGTGCTGTATCACTGAGCTAAATCCCCAGCCCCTGCACTTCCGTTTTGTAGCAATGGCTGTGGCAGTTCCCTTGGTGAGCTTTGGCCATTGAGCCTCTACTTTGGAAGGCAGCCTTGCTGGGTCTGTATTTGATTTTGATTTTCTGCCAGGTTTAAGAACTAGAGATTTTGAGGCTATCAAATCATACTATTCAGGCCTCTAGAGATTCCTCAGAAGGGAATACATGTTTGTAATAGAAATGGGGGAAAAAGAGAGGGAGAGAGGGAGAAAGGAGCGAGAGAGACAAAGAGAACCAATCCATGGTTTAGGGAAAAAAATGAAAACCAGTAATGTAGCATTTCCTATCTAGCCCTTGACCACTTGCTGCTTCAAGTTTCAAGAGGAAGAGGAGTGGGGAGAGGAAGAGAGAGGGGTCTTCATCCACTTAGAAGAGGGTTGAAAAGAGATGATGCTACCTGGAGTAGAAATGATAAATGGCATTGAATGCAAAGCCACAGCAATAGTCTGCTGTTTTACTTTGTTATTCGTAAGTTTCAAGAATGATAGCAGCAGCAACAATGGCTAATGTATTCCAAACACTAACGCTAGCCCTTTCCCTAATACCTTTATAAATCGTATCTTATGTGGTTTTTGCAGCCAGCCAATGAGGCCCAGAGACAGCAGAGGGGCTGGAAGTGTGTAAGCTCCAGGGGTCTGCTGCGCTGCTCACATTCATGACAGCTCCGTGCTGCTTCTTTGGTAGGAGGTGTTATTATTTCCAGTTTGTAAGTATGGAAACTAAAAATCTGAGTTGAAGTAATTTGCTAGGGTCACGCAATGTGTAAGGAATAGAATAGAGTTGGAATTTTGGTTTGTCTGATTTCAGATCACCTCCCTCCTTCCCTTCATTCATTCATTTGTGAGTTCAAACAATATTCTTTCAGTACCTACAGTATGCTAGGCCCTATCCTAGGAACAGAGTATCCTTTCTATTTTTAGGTAAAAATGTTAGGCCACTTGTCTAGAATTGTCCTTGTTCAGTGGGAAGGTAAAGCCAAGAGCTCTTGAGTGTATGCACCTTCGGCGGGAAGGATTCTATCACGCAGCAGAAATGGTAGACAGTTCTGAGACTGTATATATAAATGCCCCTCAAAAAAGTTATGACCTGTTTAATATATTTTCATAGAAGAATGATTCTCACTTTTAAAGGGAAATCATAATTTTGTTATCTTTATATTTACATCGCTGTTTAGAAGGCTATGGCTGTGAAGTGTAGAACATGAATATTTCTTGTCGACTCCATTTCTGAATTAAATAATTTGGGAGGAACCTCTGGATAGTCTAAACCTTTAAAAACACTGTTTTTGCTCTCCATGTGCATATGTAATCTTACTAAGCAAGTTTTGGAAAATGTCAGCGATCACTGATGGCTCTTCTCGCTCATTTCTCTGCAGAAGCACAAGGCAAGTTTGGTCTCTTCAAAAGGAACTCAGAATTTAAATGGGAAGCTCCAGGCCTTTGCTTCTTTTTGCAAACTTCTGGAAGTTTGCCGTCCACTTGACTATCGACATCGCTTTCTTTACTATTATTTTGTTGTTGTTATAATTGTTGTTGCAGACATTCAGGAAGATATAATTTTGGAATATACTTATAGGGAACTGTAAGGTAAATTTATATACTTGTTCTGTTTAGTAAAACTGAGTTTGTCGATATTTTAGCAGCAGTGGTTCCCCGTGGAGCAGCAGTTTGTGTGGGAGGATTGTTAGAAATGCTGACAGGGCTTGTAGGAGAAAATTTCTTTTGATAACCTCAAATGGCCATTCTTACCCTATATTTAACTGGGGAATATATTTTTGTCAGAGTCTGGGGATTTCAGGGCCTGTGTGAATGGGACTCCAGCAAACTAATGTGTACAGCAGCAAAATGTGGTTGTTTTCATATGTCGTTCATTGTGTTCAAGTCTGTGAGGTATTTATTTGGGAAGTTAAAAAGTCTGACTAGAAGCAGAACTTGGTGTGGTGGACTGACCCTAAGGTGTGCCCTGGTGATCCCCTCTTCCGGCTGTTCATACCTACATAATCGCACCCCTTGAGTGTGGACAGATCTGAGAATTTAATGCCAACTGATAGACTTCGGCAAGATGAAAGGATTCTCGGAGGTAAAGTACCGAAGGAGTTAAGTCTTGCGTTGAGAGGGAGATTATTTTAGGTGGGTCTGAATTAATTAGACAAAGGCCTTGAAGAAATAAGCTGCTGTGTCATTAGAGTACTTTTGGAGAGGGCCATAGGGGATGAAACTGCATGTGGCCATCAGGGTTGAGTCCCTTCCTCCTATCACACTTGAAGAACATCCAGGAAGAAAACAGGGATGTTAGTCCTACAATAACTAGGAAACAAACTCTGCCAATAACCCGAGGGAGCTTGGAGGTGACCCTTTCCCTGTTGGGCCTCCAGTGGGATCACAGCTCCAGCTGTCACCTGCATTGCAAATTGATGAGTCCCTAAAGCAGAGGCTCTAACTAAATTGTACCTATAGGATTTGTAATCTATAGAAACTGTGAGATAATAGAGCCACTAAGTTGTGGTTATTTTTCAGCGAACAATAGAAAATGAATATACAGGCCTCAACAAGGTAAACCTAGAGTTTTCCTGGGGTTTCTATCTAAGAAGATAGTCTACTATTATCAGAAGAAAAAGATCAGGGTTGAATTATTGTGCATCAAACAGCCAGGAATTTGATATTTACTGCATTGGAAATAGGAAGCAAGTAGAAATCATTTGTGTGCCATTTTATTCCTAGTTCAGAGAACATCCATTTCACTGCCCTACACAGTGGCCAGTCTGCATTTGGGATTTGACTGGTGTCAACTAATGTGTAGTTGAAACTGAATTTATTTAATATATAGGCTCCCTAGCTAACCCAGATACTTCATAAATTCTTAATCATTTCAAGATTTAAAAACTTCTTTTTCTTCTTCTCTCTACCACCATTTCTGTTAATTTTATTCAGCTTCTCACATCTTTCTGACTTATTTTCCCTCTTCTGCCTCATCTCTGTCCTCTGCATTCTTCTTTCATCCACGTTGCGGCTTTGGCCTCGGTCTGTATATCTGGCCCTCTTTTCCTTCGACAGCCTCCCCCAGTCTCTTCAATCCACACTTCCTGTTATTACGTGCACACGCTCTGCCTTCTTCCTGTTCCATGCACAGCACGTTCCTTTGGCCAGACAAGCTCTCACTTCCTCTCTGATCCTCTACCTGGAAAATTGGCACTAATTCTTCCCATCTCTCTCCTTCACTCCACAAGTGTGGTTAGTCACTGTCTCCCCTCAGCTCCCACAGCAATCAGCTGTCATCCCATTACAGGCAGTTCCTATGCTAGTATTATAATTTTTTCTTTTTCTGTGTCAAAATTACAGATTGTGAACCCACCAAGGGTACAGATCTTGTTTTATTCATCTTTGGTTTCCACATACCCAAGCATAGAGATAGAGACGAAAGCAGAATCCTAAATTTGCCTACATGAATGACTGTTCAGGAGAGTCAAGTTGGATCCTAGTACTCTTTACTATTGATCCTGCCCTTGCAATTCTACAGAGATCAAGAATCACTAGAAATAGGAATGATATGCTTCAGCAGAAGTTTCCAGAAAATACCATCATGTTATCCTCTGTCCTCCGCTCCTATTTAAGCAGTAAAAGATATTAAATGAGAGAAATTATGGCCATGAGATGCGAGAGGAATCAGTGCCTTTGATCACAACAGATCAGTCTCTGGCCTGCCCTAAACCTCAAACTCTTTCCATCTTTCTGAGACCAAAGTTCTCCTGTTGACATGGCCGCATATCTATTTACTTTACGGTCTCGTCTATGAAGTGGCAGGTACCTTTTACATATAAAAACAACTATAACAAGTTCCTTTCTGCTACGGAGAAATACACTTTTTTTCTTTTTGCATCAGGGCAAAATACCATTTGAAACTGTGGGAGGCATAAGGGAGGTTACAGCTTATGACCCAGTGGTTACGTGCTGAGCTCCATGCTAGGCCCCCGGGTGCAGGAATGAGTATGATACAGGCTGTGATGTTGGAGAATCTGCAGGGTGATGGGTAGAGAATAAAGAATGAATGAGCATCCATAATATGGAGCCCTAAGTGCTATGGTGCAGCCCAGAGGAGGGGCTTTTCACCCACTCTGGGGTGGACACAAGGAGTCCAGATATCAGGCAACTGAGGCTCAAAGAGTGAAAGCAATTTGCCTGATGTCCCATGCTAGTGGTAGTATCATGTCTCTTGACAGTCATTCTGGGATTCTTATTGATATTCTACATTATTACAGGAAAATGTATACTGTGATTTTGTAGCCCTTTTGGGGAAGACTGCTCATGGTAGCTAGGGAATTATATTCAAATAAGTTAAACACAACCCTGGAGTTCTGGCGCTTGGGCTCCTTAGGACTGGATACTTGTAATTCAAGCAGTTTGTCAAGGAGCCGACAGCTTTAAGGCTTGACCAAGTACAGGCACAAACAGCTAAGAAACAAAGCTCCAGCCTTGAGCCTGAGTAGATGAAAATAGTTTTCAGGAAACTCAGCAACTCAAAAATGGAGTCCCAAATGAGATGGCGAAAGCTAATTAGTACAACTGCAGAGTGCAGCTCCACTATCTCTAAATTTCTTCTTTCTGCAGCAGAGGTCAAAGAGCTAAGTGTGTGCAGGGAGTGAGGGCCCAATGCAAAGGCTTGGGGGTGGCCAGACGTGGACCAAAATCTCAGCCCTGACCCTTGCTAGCAGTGTTGTCTATAGTTTATTTTTGAATCTCTGTAGGCCTCAATTTCTGCATTTACAAATAGGAAAGAATGTAGCACCTTCTCACAAAAGTGGGAAGATGGAGTGAAATTAGGTATCTAAGACACCTCATCCAGGAGTAGGCACTAAAGTTGCGGCTACTGTTTATTATCACTTTTACTATTTATCTACTCCTGACTCTGATGCCTATGACTTTGGATAAGTAAGTTATATCCATGCTTTTAGACTCAGTTTCCTCATCTGTAAAGCAAGTAAGTTGAAGTAGGTGATTCTTAAGGAGGTGTCTCATTTCTGCCTTTCTGAGATTCTAGTGATCACATGTACATTGTGCCTTCACGACTCTGGCTCCGTCTTCGGGCTGACACCCTCCGAGGCACAGGCTGTGTGGCTGTTCATGTCTGCAGCAGGGAAACAGAAGTTCTGACAAGCACCCGGGAGGTGGTGCCAACGTCTAAGTAGTAGAGAAGTTGGCAGGCAAGAGAGTTGTCCCAGGGTACATCACTCTCCACAAGCCTTCCCCTGGCTACTTATCACTGTTAGTTGTATTGGTCACGGGAGCTGGAGTTTGCTGCCTTTTTCTTCTAAACCCCATGACAAGGGCCATCCATGTGTGATTTCACTGACTCCTTATAGCAGGTGTGTAGAGTACTGTAAAGCCCATTTCACAGATGAGGAAAGTCTGGCACTGAGAGGTTAAGTGACTTGCCCAAAGTAGCACAGGCCAGAACTTGCTGATGCAAGTTACAGCTCTGTAGGACTGTAGAGTCCTGGCTCTTAGTCACTACACTGACCTACATACTGCAGGCAAGAGTCACGAGGAGACGAAAGAACTTTAGTTTTGCAGTACTGAGGACCGAACCTATGGTCTTCATACTGAGCTACATTGTCAGCTCTTTTTCCATTTCGAGGCAAAGTCTCGCTAAGTGGCTAAGATGCCCAGGTTGGGCTCAAACTTCAGTCCTTCTTCTTTAGTCTCCCAAAGTGTTGGGATTACAGGCTTGTAGCACAACACCCTGCTCAAATGAACTTTAAGAACTTTACAGAGCTAGCTGGGTCTGGTGATGCTGGCCTGCATTGCCAGCACTCTGGGAGATTGAGGCAGGGAGACCGCAAGTCAGAGCCTGCCTAGAGAATTTAGCGACTCAACGAGACCCTGTTTCAAAATAGTAAAAAGTGGGCTGGGAATGTAGCTCAGTGCAAAGGCCCCAGGGTCAGTCCCCAGTACTGAAAAAAAGAAAAACTAGTACAAAGGCACTGATAGGGTTGCTGCATCACCAGGAAACGATCATTGTAAGATATTTCACTTCCCAGTGTAAGGTAATTGTAATACATTTCAGAACAATTCCCTTTGAAAATGATCAGATTTTGAAGAATAATTTGGAAATGAAATAATACAAAGGATGAGTTTATTATTTTTCTTTTTATTAGCCCATATTTGCAGCACATAATGATTACATTTATCATTGGGGGTTGTACATGTACATAAGACATCTTAATTTTACGCATGTTCCTTTCCCACCTTCCTCCCTCCAGCTCTCGGTCCCCTTCCCATTTGCAAAAGATCTATCTCCCAGTTTCCTATTATCTATCTTTTATTTTACTCCATAATTTATTTATGTTTTGAGTTTCTTATGTAAGAGAAACCGTGGGAGGATTTTTTTTTTCTTTTTTTTTTTTTTTTTTGTGCTGGGGATTGAACTCGGGTCCTTATGCTTGCAAGGCAAGCACTTTAACCGCTGAGCTAAATCCCCAGCCCCTGTGGGAGGATTTTTGAAAACTAGAAATCTGATTCTGCTAACCGTGGTCCTCTGGCCTTAATCTCATCCCTTTCCCTCCCCAGACTTCAGTTTCCAGTCTCCACCCAGAGAGAAATAGATGGGCTCAGTCCTCCGGCTTTGATGTGTATGTGAATCACCTGAGGATGTTGTTAAAATGCAGATTCTGAAGAGGTCTGGGATGGAGATTCAGAATTTCCATGAATATCTCCGACAAAATGCTGCTGATCTTGGGACCACAGCTGCCAGGGCTAGATCACCTTGGATCCAATTCTGAAGCCCCAATCCAAGCAATGACTGTTGCCCTTCCTTCCTTCCTTCCTTCCTTCCTTCCTTCCTTCCTTCCTTCCTTCCTTCCTCCCTCCCTCCCTCCCTCCCTCCCTTCCCTCTTTCCTCTCTCTCTCTCTCTCTCTTTCTTTCTGGGCAGTGAAGTTTCTCTACTTTATATTACTGTTTCTTGCACTTGACCTTTTCTGTCTCCAGCATATTTCAAGTCCTCTGAGTACAGGGCTTGCAAGACTTCAGCATTCCCCCCGAGAGGCTCTGGAGGTGAGAAGTGGGGAGCTGACCGTTCCCTGCCCAGGACTCCCTGCTATGAGCTGAGTACTCCACTCTGTCTGCCGGCTTAAAACTCAGCTTTCCCTGCGGCACCTCAAGGCACTGCTGGATGTGCTGTCTCCTGCTCCTCCCCTAAGGCCGGCCGACAGGGAGGGCTTTAGAAACAGAAGTCAGTTCCTGCTTTCCCTGTGGAAATCAAGCGTGTCAGACTGCCACTTGTTCAGTTGGCAGAGTCTGAAGGCGATGCTCAGTCCCATTTCTCTGGCAGGCTTTCAGTGCAGCGGGCCATGCAGCCTTCTTCCCATCTGCCTCAGACAGGTTTTTCTCTACCTGACAGAGAACATTTTTAGGTATTTCAAATATCTACAAGGAAAATAAGATTTATGCCAATGCAAGCCTAAATGATTTTGGAAACCTCATTTCCTTCAAAGCTTACAGATACTTTCACTCAACTTCAAAACTCCACAGTGACATTAACAAATGTTTAGTGGATCTTAAATTGGCTTGTTACAGTTTGCTCTTGTTTGCTTCAATTCGTTTTTACCTTTTCCTTTAGAGCACATTTTCTATTTTATCTTTTTTTAAATTTTGTATCCTAAGTGAGGTCTTTTCTTGGCTTCCATAATTTCCGGTGTCTATAACTGGGGCAGCAATGTGCAGAGTTTGGCTGAACCCTCCCCATGAGTGATGCTGATGTGCAGAACTTTCTGGTCTTTGAGCTTGTCTTGTTAAAATGCTCCTGTGGGGCACAGAAACCTCCCTTCTCAGTTTAGTGCAGTTCAACAGAGAGCTGCCACCAAAAACTGAGGCTCAACTCACAGATCTTCAAAGCATCCTCCCGGCCTTCTGGGAGCAAACTTACATTGGAGTCCCTGAGAAATGTCGAAGTGGCTCAGGATTCAGATTGTCTTTCTGGGATCTGATTAGGCTGTAGGTTTTGTCCCTTTCCCCTGCATCAGATTTTTTTTTTACAGATTTTTATTAAAATGTATGCAAAATTACTCAAACTTTCAAGCCATTACACAAGCTTACAGACCATACTACATTATGCCTTTTGTACTTATGATAGCTAGCACTGTAAACAACCACATAGATGCAGCATTAAGTCACAACTACATATAGTTGCTGTAGTACCTAGTGTACATGGCACTGTTTTGAGTTTGGTTCTATTAGATTCTTGTTTTTAGGATATCATTATTCCTCTGGCTTCCTGTTCCCCTCCTCCTTTGCCCTCTTCTCGTTCCCCTAGACCTTTTGCCTATTAGCTTAGATCTGACCCTTTGCCTTTTTGTATCCATCATTTACCATTTTCCATTGTTTGTATTTTGCCTTGCTCAAGACCTCCAAGGGCTGGGACTGGCCTTCTGTGGTGGTCTGACACTGAATGTGTGAACCTGTATTTTGAACTGCTCTGGCTTTGCAGGCAACTAGTAATTTCTTCACTGCATTACCAGATAATGTAGGATGATGTTTTTGTGTCCTATTACCACAAATGTAGCAGCTTAAAAATGCAAATTTATTATCATACAGTCCTGGAGATCAGTAGTGTCATTAGGATGCAATGAAGGCATTGGTAAGTCCTGTTCCTTCTGAAGGCTCAGGGGAGAATTTATTCCCTTCCCTTTCCAACTTCCAAAGGCTGCCCCCATTCCTTGTCTTATGGCCTCTTCCTCTGATTTCAAAGCCCGAAGTGGAGAGTCAAGTCCTTCTTACACTGCATAGATCTAGCTTCATCTTCTTCCTCTGTCGTCCACTTCCAAGGGCACTTACAATGACCCATTTGAAAAGGACAGAATCATCTCCCATCTCAGAGGTTCATATTCTTAAACATAGGATATGTTTAAGTACATAAATCCTCTTTGCCACAGAAGGTAATGTATTCATAGCATTATTTACTCACATCTTTTCAAGGTTGACTACTCTAATTGACACATATTATTTCCTCCCCACCATTGGTTCTCTCTTCTTCAAGAAACAGCGTTAATTTTGGATCCAATTTTAATGCACGTAGTCTGCATGGAGACTGAGGAGTTGAGTTTGTGTTCTAGGCCTAGCCAAATCACCAGAAACCTTTCTTTTGACCACAGTGATTAATGGATGGACCTAGACCTTAGGCAAGTGAATCAGTGAGTATCAGTATGTATTTCAGGTGTAGATGATGGTACAGAGTTGGGTGCAGCAAAGTTACCCTCTTTTGACCTATAGACTCAATTCAGAGAGAGAAGTCCTTATGGTGGATACTGTCTGCACTATGTGTAATGGCTCCTTTACAGATCTGATGCTTTCCAGTAGTCAATGTGTTTTCTGTTCCAGTTTTCAAATTTACTTGAAGAAATGGATTTTCTTTTATTTATTTATTTTTATTTTTTTGATGCTGGGGATTGAACTTGGGGCCTTGTGCAAGCGCTCTACCACCTGAGCTAAATGCCCAACCCTGGAGTTTCTTTTGTAAGGATACTTGTTTATGGTTATTTGTCATTTGTAATTCGTACTTATAAGTGATGAGGGTAGGATTTAATCTTAAATCCTCCAATTTCATCTCCTTCCACTGTATTGACTGTCTTGAATAGTATAAGATAGTGTAAAAAGGTCTACATTACATTTCACATTGTTATAGAGGTCTGACGAAGAGGGAAGTTCTACATGGATAGTGTAATTTGTGCCATCTTTGTTGTAATACTCACCTAGAGGGTCTCTTCCCCTACCAGTACTGTAGGGGAAGATGTCAATGAGACGTCAGCCTGCAAAGGGATCTTGAGATATATGGTACAACTTTGATCAGGTACCATTAACTATAATTTAAGCATGGGCTCTAACCTTAAGTGAGCTCCTAATTAAACATTATGTTAGACATTTGCATCTAATTTATTTATAGTAGTGTATATTAGTTATACAGAACAATGGTTGCATTTTGGTATATTTATACTGGATATGACATACTTTGATCATTTCTATCCATTAACTTCCCACACCTTCCTTTCCCCCTAACTTGATTCCCTTCCTCTTTTCTAATAATGTCCCTTCTACTTTCATATCACCTTATTTTTTCTAGATTCCATATATGGGAGAAAACATCAGTATTTGCCTTTCCGATGATCTCTAGTTTCATCTATTTTCCTGCAAATGACATGATTTCATTCTCCTTGATAGTTGAATATATGCTGATATATCTATATATAAAAAATCTTACACTGTCACTATATATACACATGTGTATATATATATACATGTATATATATATATCTTACATGTTATTTATCTAGTCATCCATTGGCGGGCACCTAGGTTGGTTTCATATCTTGGCCATTGTGAATTGTGTTGTGATAAACAGGGTATGTAGGTATTCCTAAAGTACACTAACCTTGATTCCTTTGGGTATATACCAAAGAGTGGTAGAGCTGGGTCATATAGTAGCTCTGTTTTTCATTTTTTGAGGGATCTCCATATTGATTTCCATAGTGACTGCATTACCTTATGTTCTTGAAAACAGTGTATAAAGGTTTCTTTTTCTGCTACATCTGCAATAATTTATTTATTTATATTTGTTTTCTTGATTATAAGCCCTTCTGCTGGGGTGAGGTGGAATCTAAACTTGCATTTTCCTTATGGCTAAAGATGCTGAACAATTCTTTCATATATTCATTGCCCATTTGTACTTTTTTTGAGAAGAAGGTCATTTGATAATTCATAGATTGAGTTATTTGTTTTTTAGTGTTCCATTTTTGAGTCCTTTACATTTTCTCAATATTAATCCTCTCTCAGAATAGCTGGCAAAGATTTCTCCCATTGTGTATTGTAGTGTGTATTTTCACTCTATTGTTATTATTTGGCTGTGTAGAAATTTTTTAATTTTATGTAATCCCATTTGTTGATTCGTGCTATTATTTCTGGAGCTACTGGAATCCTGTTCAGGAAGTTGTTGTGGTGTCTATGTTCTGATATGTTTCCCATATATTTTCTTCTAGCAGTTTCAAAATTTCAGGTCTTATATGTATGTCTTCAATTCATCTTGAGTTGACATTTTGTACAGGGTGAAAGACAGAGTCTAGTTTCAACCTTCTACAGCAGATGTCCAGTATTCCCAGCATCTTTTGTTGAAGAGGCTGCCTTTTCGCCAACATATGATTTTTGAAACTTTTATCAAGAATTGGAAGGCTGTAGCTGTGCGTGTTTGTGGCTGTGTCCTATATTCCATCCCGCTGGTCCACATGTTTGTTTTTATGCTAGAATCATGTTGTTTTTATTACTGTGGCAGTATAGTATATTTTGAAATTGGATACTATGATACAGCTGCACTGCTCTTTTATCTCAGGGTTACTTTAGCTATTCTGGGTCTTTTGTGCTTCTGTATGAATTTTAGGATTGTTTTTCCTAGTTCTGTGATTAACATAGTTGGCATTTTGATGGAGATTGCATTGAATCTGTGGACTGCTTTCAGCACTATGGCCATTTCCACAATATTAATTTTGTTGATCCACGAATATGTGAGGTCTTTCAATTTTCTAGCATCTTCTTCAATTTCTTTCTTCAGTGTTTTGAAATTTTCACTGTAGAGGTGTTTTACCTCCTTGGTTTGGTTGATGCCTTGGTATTTAATTTTATTTTTTGAAGTTATTATGAGTAGAATTGTTTTCCTGATTTCTTAGTGGTTTTGTTACTGCTCTATAGAAAAGCTATTGATTTTTGACTGGTGATTTTATATCCTGCCACTTTGCTGAATTTCTTTATTGGATTTAAAAGACTTGGTAGAGGTTTTAGGGTCTTCTAAGTATAGAATGATATCATCTGCAAATAGAGGTAGTAGTTAAATTCTTTCTTTTCTATTTGTATACTTCTTATTTGTTTCTCTTGACTAGTTGCTCTGGCTAAAATTTCAAGTACTATACTGAACAGGAGTGATGAAAGCAGACAGTCTTGCCTCATTCCTCATTTTATTTTATATTTTTTGTGCTGGGGATCAAACTCAGGGCCTTGTGCTTGCAAGGTAAGCACCCTAACCACTGAGCTAAATCGCCAGCTCATTCCTGATTTTAAAGGAAAAGTTTTCAGGCATTTCTAAAGGTGCTGAGTGTTGCTTAAAGTTGCTTATTATTATTACTTTTTGAGTATTGTAATCACAGTACCTCTGTGTTTCTACCGCTAATTCACCCAATCTTTAAAGGAAGAGTTTGCTGAATTCCAGGTAACTTCTAATTGGCGTCAGTTATCAGTTAGCAGAGACTGAATGAAAGAGGCTTTATTGTAGAACAAGTGGAATTAATGAGAATAAAGGTTATCTGTGGAATGAAAGGATGCTGAGAAGTCTTCTTTGCTTTCTTTTTCATTTTGCCTTTTTTTTAGGTCACAAGAACAATATGAATGTTTTTTTTTTTTTTTTTTTGCATTTTATGTACAATGGGTTTCTAATATAGCTATCATGGTGGTTTCATTTTCTTTCCCGGATCTGCCTTTTCCTTCTTCTTTGACACAACCCCTCTCTGCAAGTCAATTCCTTCATCAGGATGGTGAGAGGACAAGCTGGATCAGCAGCGTTCATCCTTGTGTATTGTAGATGTTGCTGCACGAGGCCCAGACCGAGCCTCTGCACCTTAGTTTCAGCCAGAACATCACTTTTCCTTGCAGTTCTCACTTATGCTTTCTCGGGGTCGGCTATGGCTTGTTGATTCAATTTATAATGTGGTATAAGTCAAGTCTACAAATTGCATGTGGACACTCTGTGAATGTGTGTGTATGTATGTTGTGTGGTTCTGGACCATGCATATGTTAGGCAAGTGCTCTACCACTGAGCTATATCTCTGGCCCCTCAATCAATTTTTACAAAATGCACATGCCCATTTTATTGCTATTCAGGTCAAAGTAAAGAACATTCCAGTCACTTCAGAGATTCTTTGTTACCTCTTCTGGGTCAAATTCCAATGTTAGTCCAGAGGTATCCAGCATGAATCAGAATAGTTTTGTTTTGTTTTGTTTATTTATTTATTTATTTATTGGTGCTGTGGATCGGACTCAGGGCCTTGCACTTGCTAGGGAAGTGCTTTACTACTGAGCTAAGACCCCAGCCCCAAATAACAATAGTTTTGTAAGATCTGTTACTGAATTTAATATAAATGGAGTCAATCAGCATATGCTCATTTGTTTCTGACTTCTTTTGCTCAACATAATATCTATGAGATTCATCTAAGTAATTTCCTATAGAAGTTGTCCATTCTTTTTCATTGCTGAATAGTATTTCAGAGTTTTTATAATACTTTACAGCTTATCTGTTCACTTTATTGTTGGCGGACCTCTGTTGCTACAGCTTTTGGCCTATAGTTTTGGGCTATTTTGCATAAATTTGCTATAAATAGTCTTGTGTCATAGCATATGTCTCTTGGTGCTCATAAGACCTTATTTCTTTTAAGCATCCAGGAATGTCAGGAAAGTTTGTTTTCTTTTTGATATCAAAAAATTTCTGGATTAAAAACATTTGAATACATCCAGACAGAGTTAGATTCCCAAACACAAAACTCTGGACTAATATCATATTAATCTGAGCAATTTCACAAAATGTAAAATCTTGGGTCCTGTCTCCATGTACAATACTCTGATTCAGTGAATCTGTAGTGAGGCTTAGGGAGTGAATCTCATTTTACAATTCCCTGAGTGACAAGGGATTCTAGTGAGTGATGAGGGATCTAGCATTGAGAATGTCCAGGGTAGAGGATGCCTAAGGCTACTTCTATATTCACGTATATTTCTTTCTTTCTTTCTTTCTTTCTTTCTTCCTTTCTTTCTTTCTTTCTTTCTTTCTTTCTTTCTTTCTTTCTTTCTTTCTTTCTTTTTTATTTTTTTGTGATGGGGATCGAGCTCAGGGCTTTGGGCTTGCTAGGCAAGCGCTCTACCATTGAGCTAAATCCCCAAGCCCGCATATGATATATTTCTATGAACTCTTTTCTCTAAGCATTAAATTCTTAGAACTAATAGTCTGGTATTTCTTTAACTTTATTGAACTGTTCTGTTTACTTTTCTCCCTCCTCAATCTGTACATTTTTCTGGGGCATCTATCAGGAATGGGTCTTTGTCAGATACCAAATCTACTGGCATCTTCATATTGGACTACCCAGCCTTCAGAACCATGAGAAATAAATATTTGTTGTTTGTAAGCTTCCCAGCCAAAGGTATTTTGATATAGCTTCCTTAAGAGACTAAGACAATACCACACGGTAGTTGAAAAGAACCTGAACTCTGGAAGGGTAGCCACTAAACTAAACCTTCAAAGGAGAAAACCTAAAGAGCCAGTTCAAGTTCAATTATGAGATGAGTTTGACATTACAGGACTGAATTAAATCCAGGCTCCCCCTACCAGTCAGGAGGTAGGAGGGGTAGGGAGTCCCAAGGGAGATCACAGGTATTTTAGGAAAATAAATAATGGTATTACTACTGAAAGAGCTGAGTTTAGGATGACTATGTTTGGGACCTTACTACAAATAAGTGAATTAGATTACCTCTACAGAGTTTTGTGAGCCTTGTGGGACATATTAGCAAATAGCTCCTACCTTTAGTTTCTTGTTGCTGTAGATTAAATGTTCAAGTGCACCCCAACTCATACATTAAAACCCTAATCCCTACTGTGATGGTATTTGGAGGTGAGGCTTTGGGGAGGTAATAAGGGAATTAAATTGTGAGGTGGGGCCCTCATCATGAGATTCATGCACTTACCGTGAGAAGACACAGTGAGAAATAGACACCTGAGAACTAGGAAGAGAGCCTTGTTCAGTCATAGGATCTGCTCATGCCATGATCTTGGACCTCCCAGACTCTGGAGCTATGAGAGATAAGCTTTGTTAAGCCACCCAGTTTATGGGATGCTGCTATAGCAGCCCAAACTTATAGTCATGGATTCACAAAACGAACACTCAGCATTAGTTACAGAGATGCATGTGCACATTTGTGTTGTGGAAAGGCAACGTGTGCTCAGGAAGGTGAGAACAGGATGGCTGGACTGTGCGAGAAGAGCGTTTTGCAGC
Source organism: Hystrix cristata (assembly GCA_004026905.1). NCBI lineage: Eukaryota > Metazoa > Chordata > Mammalia > Rodentia > Hystricidae > Hystrix > Hystrix cristata. Next base: position 6,448 of record PVJO010025392.1, on the reverse strand, counting down.
CGAACGGTGCATAGCCTTGTGTGTGATTGAGATTAGTTTGCATCCTAATTCCTAGTTCTAGTACTCGGCTATACTTTAAAAGGTGTTCTTGAATCTTTTACAAGGGAGGAAGTGAATAGGCAACTAAATTATAAAGGCAGATACACCCTCTACTCACAAGAAAGTCAATACTGGGATGATCCTGAAGTTCCCAATGCATGAGGGCTGATGTGTGTTTCCCTCCACTCATTCCCAACATTTACATGAAGCCCATGATTACCAGGGCAAGAATAGAAATTAGCGTCAGCTGAAAACTATTTCTAGCTGGTATTCTAGTAAACTAAAAGTGAACTAAAATGGACTACAACTAATCTTGTGCGAATAGAACATGCCCTTCCTCCTGAATTTGTATTCAAATTTCTTGCAAAGAAAGGAAAGTTCTTGGAAATGATTAGAGTCAGTATTTAACCCGTGCCTAAGATCAAATTGAAAAGCATTTGCCCACAGCCTACTCTGTACCCCGCACAGCAGAAAATCACCATCTAGTGGGAATGACGGACATGCACAAATTACTACAACCATGTGTTGAGGGCTGGAATGGAGGGAGATGTGTACAAATGCTTTAGTGCCACAGAGTACATGTGGGAAATGGAATTTAAACTAGGCCTTGAGGGCCAAGTGTATGTTCACCAGTTAGACAAAGAAGGAAGCATAAATTTCTTATGAATTCCGAACTTGGCATGTTGTGTGTTCGTATGTATGTGTCGGGGGCACTACTGTGTTGTTTTATAAAGAAAATTTGATTAATATTTTAATTGCTAAATGATTGTGCATTTATGAGGTATAACATGTTTTGATATACATATATAATGCACAGCAGGGTGACTATGTTCAATAATAATGTATTGTACATTTATGATAACTAAGAAAGTAAATTTAAAATGTTTCACCATAAAAAGGCTCGCTAAATGAGGCAGTGAATATTTTAATTAGCTTGATTTAATCACTCCACACTGTATACTATTATATTGTTTTGTGCTTGTTTTGTTGTTTGGACTTTTGTCTATATAAATTTTGGTATGGTGTTTTGCCATCGAAATTTTAGCTAACCCAATTAGCTCTGATACATTTTTCTCCCCAGTACAAAGCTTTACTTTGAAATGTTTGCTTTCTTTATTCTTCTAATGAGCCAAGATGACCAACCTTTCAGGGGTGTTTGATATCCCTTTCCTTGTCTTTTCTAAGTCTAAGCCTTTAGCACACTTTAAACAATCACCAACCTACTTTCTTCATCTTGGTCTCGCTGAGACATTTGATCTTTGTCGCTACCTGTGTCTCTCGTGAATCCTTAACATCTCAGGAGGTTAGTGAGGGAAGGAACGTTCCCTGGGGAAGACGCTTTTGAAGCAGCCTGGTCAACTAGTCGGCTTCTGTCGGAATTGGCAGAAAAGAAACCTGTATCTTGGAGGTGGACCGGACCTAAAAAGTTCATGTGGTCTAGGGCCTTCCCACTAGATAAGTAATGGAGTTGATTTCCTAACACTTGTAGATAGTTAGTCTGATTTCCAGACAGGTAATGTGACATTCCCAAGATCACACAGATGTAGAGCTAGGACTGGTACACAGGTCACCCAACTCTTTGTCTAGGATTCTTTCTGTTATAGCATTGAAGGCTTGTGAAACCTAAATTTCTGTGCTCTATTAAAAGAATCCTTCCAGACTAAGTCTTTAATAAATTGCTGAAATTAAAAAAAAAAAAAGAAAAGAAAAACTGGAGACCATTAAAAGGCCTTGGGCTTCTTCCATTTAATAATGTGTTATGTTTTCTATTAAACCTTGTATTGTGTTCTTTGCACATTGAGAAAATGGAATTATATATTTTATAATTGGGACTGATTTTTCATCTTTAAAGTCCCACTGCACAGTGTAGGCCCTCAATAAAATATTCCTTGAATGAAGGAATGGTATATCCTCTATATTATTTCCAGAGTTAACAAATGACTTCCAAAGTTCCATATATTCTATATTTATGACTAGTTGTGTTGTGCCTTCTGTTCCCTTCTATTCCTGGACTGAAGCAAGAACAAAACCAATGCTGACTTAGTATCTTCACGTGAGAAGAAGGTTATAGTAAGCAAGAACATTTGGAGGAGCAAGGCCATGCTGGAGAGGGAGATTTGTAAGACTAGATGAAGGAACAGGGATTATTTAATCTGGTGAAGAAAACCATTCAAGGGGAACGTGGTAGCTGCTTTTGGAATTGTTATGTAGGTAAAGGGCTAGAGTGATAATATGGATCTCCAGAGAGTAGAATTAAATTTGTGATTTTCTGATAATTTTCTGGTGGAGAAGAACACAAATGTCTATGCTCCAAGATTTACTCTGATTTTTGTTTGACTTATTTTATTCCTTCAGGGATTCGCTACAAGATTCAGTACAATGTCCCTGTTGGGTCTGGTAAATGTTTATTCATAAATAGTCCTGCTTTTCCTGAGTGTTGAACATGGTTTATGCCACTGAGTATATCTTGGCATCTCTCGTACTCTCAAGTGCTTTATTGTACCTGAGTTAAAAATATGCCTCTGAATTTTCATAACTCTCCATCTATTTATTTCAAAGTGTAGCATGCTGCATTCATCAACTAAAATTATCATATTGATATTGCTTTAAAGTAAAAATAAGGTGAGGTGTAACTAAAAAACAAAATTATAAAGTGTTTTGGTGATTTTTAATTACTCATAATTTACAGGATCAAGGATAGCTCTTAAACTTTACATTTAGAAAAAGAAAGTAAATCAAAGGAGCTGGAAAGATTACCCAGAGTATACATTCTCAGAAAATGGTTTTGCATAGCATCGATGTAGGTTGCCCATAACTACTTTTAGAATGTTCTGAAGCCAGAAGGCCAAGCTGTACCCCCAAGAGAAAATTCTGGTGTTCCTTAGCTTCATATTTTTTTCTACATGACTGAAATGCTGTAAAACCTGTATTTTCTTGGGAGAAAAAAATTCCCCATTTGTCTCAATGCCCATCACACTAAATTCTAAAAATGCAGGGAGGCTCTCATGATATGTGTCATCTGGAAAAAATACAGAATAATCCATTTTGGAAGCTTATTATTAACTTTTCTATAATATTTTCAGCTTTGGCTCATTTTAATTTTTTATCAAGCAGCAGTTTTTTATATTTCAAAATATATGAAATATAGCTGCAAGAAGAGTTACCAATCCTAGGTGAATTGGATCACCATTATTTTAAGGAAACAAGTTTCATTTAATCTGTTTCTCAGATTTCATAGAACAAAATGAGACAAGTGTAGAAATATTCTTTGCAAAGATTTTGTAGTGAATTAGCAACACGATCCAAACTCTTGCTTTACTGGTTTTATAGCATAAAAGTAGTTTGTTTCCTGGAAAATGGGATCCTTGCAATATCGCTGCACTGTCATCTCCATGAGGCCAGAACTCTGAATGGTGGGTGCCACAGCAGGGCTGGAAAGAGTAGGATTCACTGAAAATCTGTGAATAGATGAACTGATCCTTTCACTCTTCTCCCTGCCTTTATATAGATGGTGGCTAAGCACTCATCTTCAAACAAAGATCTGGGCAAGACATTCCTAAAAATTGTGAACACATGATGAAGGAAGAAGAAAGGGAGGTAGTTCAGGGATTAGGTCTCAGCATAAAGACCTCCTCATGCTAGAATTAGAGACCAATCATTTCACTGACTACCACTCACCAAAAAGTCTGCCAGTCACTAATCCTTTAACACATAAGCCTAGTCAACCCTCACATTTTCTTATTGTATTATTTAAATGAGTAACTAGTGTTTCTAGACATTTAAAGAAAGCCTATAACATGGCCAAGAAAGACAAAGTTGTCTTTAACTGACTTGAGAAGAAACAGGAAATTTGGAAGTCACAAAGCAGCCTAAAATCTGAGTAGCAACTTAGAGAACATGGTAGTTTTAAAGATATACTCACCCCACATTTTAAAAAAAAAAATTTTGCAACAGGGTCTCACAGTGTAGTCCAGGCTGGTGTTGAAGTCACTATGTAGTCCAGGCTGCCCTTGAACCCACAGCAATCCTCCTGCCTCAGTCTCCCAAACGCTGGAATTATAGGTATGCACCACCACGCCTAATGTGTCCAAATTTTTTTTATATCCTTCCCTTTAATTCTTCTCCCCTTGACTGTGACTTGGACTTAGTGAATCATCTTTTCAATTTTTTTTTGTGTGTGTGGTGCCGGGGATCGAACTCAGGGCCTTGTGCTTGCAAGGCAAGCACTCTAACCACTGAGCTAAATCCCCAGCCCCATCTTTTCATTTTTAGTGAGCAAACAATATGGAAGATGTACTAGGATATTCTCTCTCCCCCCACTTCCTTCCTTCCTCCCTCCCTCAACTTCTCCTTCCCTCCTTCTCAATACTCACTCCTCTTGGGAAACCAGCTGCCGTATTTTGGAGCATCTATAAAAGAAGTGAGCCAGCGACCATATTGTAAGAAAGGGTCTATGTAAGGAGGAACTGAGGCCTGTCAGCAAGCATGCAGGTGAGTTGGGAAGCAGGAAGTGGGTCTTTCGTCTTCCAACTCCATCCAGTACTTGCGCGTGAGCTCAGAAATGGGTCTTCTGCCCCCTCCTTCCCCAGCACTGAAATGACTGCAGATTTGGCCAACATCTTGATTGTATGCTTGGTGTCTGCTGCATACCTGGTTCACCAACACTGGGAAAAAAGAAAAGGTATATTGTTTCCAAACACTAAGTTTAGGGTCTTACTACTTATTTATAGAAAACCAATTCAAAGTGAATCAAAAAGAAAGTGCATAATTACACAAGAATGAAATTCTATGAACAATTAAGAAGAAAGAGTTCTTGGAAATTAAAGCATAACTGCCACATTTGAATTCAGTAGAAAGATTGGACATGGGAATAAATCAAAAAGAAAAATTATGAAAGAAGTATGAAACTCAGAGACTCAAATCATGAAGTATAGCATCTAACCAGTACAAACAGGATCTCTTTGCAAACAGAGAAAAGACAAAATTAAAGAGGAAGACATGATCCTAGATTTAAAACAAGAAGCTGAATAAAGCAAAAGTGGAAAAATTATGGCATATATTTTATATCTTGCTGACAAGTTCATGGGGATTCATTGTATTACCTTCTCCAGTCTTGTGTATGCTTACCAATATTTACATGTATTTTTACATGTATGTAATGTAAAAATACATTGACAAACTCACGAATGTTTGAGTACCACATTCAAATATATTGTACATAAGTGTTGTCATATTTCTGGGCATATACTCTTAAAAAAGAACAAGAAGCTGAATGGAGGGATGAATTTTGTATCGAAAGGACCTACACATTGTTAAATTAAAAACTGGATTGTTAAATTGAAAGTGCAAATCAAGAAGAATAAAAAAAGATTCATCATGAATTTCAGAACCTCAGAGGTAAATTAGATCCCTGGAGCCCTCAGAGAGACACAACAAAGCAAAACAAGTCATGTACAAGAAATGAGAACTTTATGAACCCAGGGCTTCACACATGCTAGGCAAATGCTTTAGCACTGAACTACATCTGTGGCCCTTTTTAAAATTTTATTTTGAGACAAGATCTCCCTACATTGCCCAGGGCGGCCTTGAACTTGTGATCCTCTTGCCTCAGCCTCCTGGTAGCTGGGATTACAGGTATGCCTGACTTAGAACTATTTTTTATATTCACAACACTGGGTGATAATCCATGGAATAATGCTTTCTATATTATTAATGAACATTGTTTCATCGTAGATTTTTGTACCCAACTTGTTTCCCCCAGAATTTATGTGTAGCTGTGTCAGAAACCCCAGAGTAACAGTGGTTTGAGCAACACAAAATATTTCTTAGCTACTATGATATTCAGAGACTCAAGCATTTTTTTATTTTGTTGTTCTGTTATGAGTGCCCTTGACTGTATGATGTAAGATGGTGTTCCAGGCAGCTGTTGGAAAGGAGTGACAAAACTGAGGACAAGTGGTTCAAGTGAGGTGTCTCTAGTGGATGATTCCGGGAAGCTACCATATTATACTGCTTCTCATATCCAATTGGCCATGCATACTTGCAAAGGAGAGGCAATGTTTATATTCTGGACAGCACTGTGATCAGCTAAATACTTTATTACTGTGAAGGAGGGGAAAATAAATAGTAGTAGACAACTAATAATCTTTGTCCCACAAGCCAAGGTTTTACTCAAACAGAAAGGCAGAAATTAGGCATTCTTTCAGATACTGATAGACTCAGAAAAAAAAAGCAATTTTCTTATTCTCTCTCTTTCTGAAGAAAGTTACTTAGGAATTTAATCCATCAATTCAAGGAGCTAAATCAAAGATCTGCAGCAGATCTTCAGGGCAGTCAGTCCAGACAGGTTCAGGAAAATATGATGAAGGCAAAAATAAACAAAAACCCTCAAAAGATTAAAAAAAAAAAA